>CM062291.1:49398458-49678458 GCA_031216915.1 Pictodentalium vernedei | reverse complement strand
TGAGTTACATTGTGTAGGACTCGTCTAAAAAAATGCTGGCTACACCCCTGCTAACATAAATGTTCTATCTGCTCTGCACATCAGTTTAGTGGCGTGACTGGGGGGGGGGGGGGGGATTGGGAGTGGCCGCGTCCCCCACCCCACTTTTCTTCAATGTCGGTCCTCAAAATATGTCAAAAATGGCATAAAAATCATGGGAGGGTAAGATCCATGGGGGTGAGATTGTTAATTTATAGATTACTTGTCCTAATATCTGTGTCAGTGAAAAAGGTAGACCGTCGTCAGTACATGAAAAACCTCAAAATATCCGCTCAGAGGCATGGTTTTTGAACCCTTGAATTCAAAATTTCTCTACCACAGGCCGAACTAAATTTTGAATTCCAGGGTTCAAAAACCCCCATCGACGACCCTTTGCCGCCCCATATTGGACACATTTAATTCTGAGATGTGAAAGCTTGGAAAGCTTTTCCCGCATCCCCCCCCCCCCCCCCGTCCCTATTAAAGTGGAGCTAAGCCAGGCTCTGTGAGTCCCCCCCCCCCCCACCCACACACACACACACACACACACACACACACACACACACACACACACACACACACACACACACTTGCTTTGGGCTGGCTACGTCACTGTATCAGTTACAAATCTTATCTGCTAATATGATATAACATTGTTGTCGGTGGAAATGATTTCATCCAAGAAGTACCTAAAGTCGCGAACAACTGCGTTTGGTGAGATTTCTTTGCTTTCAATTAGCAGGGGTCCGTTAGGGTAATTTCACTATTGATGAGGTAAACCAATATATACAACTTCAGTTTTGTCAGCATTCAACTTCGTGTAATTACTGCTTATCCAGCAACTGGTGTTAAAAGCACACTTCACTGAGAGTGACACAGCTGGTATATATCCGATTTGAAGTGTATAAAAAGTTGAGTGTTGTCGGTACAAACAGTGGTGCTGAAGACCGTGGATACAGATAACATCAGCCAGTTGGAGACGAAAGTCTTAAAACTGCCATTTCTGTTTAAAAATTTGATATTTTCGCCCCATGAATTGCCATAAAATTAAAAAATTGTACGACTGAAGTGACTTCCAAGTTTCAAAAAAATCTGTTTGCTTACAATTGAAAAATTTAGCTGACAAAATTTAACCCTTTACCCATCGTAACTGCCAAAACCAATAGCGCTGTTCACAATAATCGCCAATTACTTTTTCATTATCTTTTCATTTTTTGTCTCAAAAACATAGGTTATGGCCCCTCTTTATAACGAACTCGTCGAGCTCGTTCAATGAGGGGTCATAACCTATGTTTTTGAGACAAAAAGTGAAAAAATTAGTTATTCAAGAATTTTGTTTGTAAGTGTCGTCCTTTTTTCATGTGAGGTGAAGGGTTAATCGCATTGTTACATCAAGCTGTAAGTAAAACAAAAGAAAACAACTCCATAACTCTTCATTTTTCATATAAATGGGAAGTCTGTGATTCCGTGATTCAGTTATTCCGTCATTCTGTCCAGTTAGAAATTCTACCTTTATTATTCCACTCGAAGGTGGGAAGTGGAGTTGTTCTCTGTTCCGGAAGGTGACGACAAGCTGTTCAGTGTAGGAAAGACGGGTGATTATGAGTATTTGGGAGTCAACACAATCCTAACGGGAAGTGTCAACTACCGAAACCACACAACTAAGCTGATTATGAAGGGGGGGGGGGGGGCGACTACTTTTTTCTTTCTTTTTAGCTCACCGAAGGGAGCTTAACTTATCACTTGCCGTCCGTCGTCCGCCGTCCGGCGTCCGTCGTCGTCCGTCGTGAACTTTACATTATCGACTACTCCTCACAAACTACTGGATCAAATTGAACCAAATTTGGTGTGCATGTTACCTATCATATGACAATTCAAACCTGTACAAACAGACTTGCCGCACCCACAGGAGGCACCACAAGGCTCAGGGCATAACTCTGATTCCAAAATTCAAAAAATCTTCTTCTTCAGATCCACCAGGCAGAATTCTTTCCTTTTTGGTATACATTATCTCTAGTGAGGTCAGATTCAAGTTTGTTAAAATCGGCCCCCCTGGATTCATATTTGGGCTCACTATAGAAGCCCGAATTCGAACTTAGTGCATTTCAGGCAAATTTCTTAAAAAATCTTCTTCTCCAGATCCACCAGGCAGAATCTTTTGATATTTGGTTTGCAACATTGTGGGGTGGATCTGTTTCAAGTTTGTTCAAATCGGCCCCCTGGATTCACATTTGGGCTCAGTATAGAAGCCCGAATTCGAACTTAGTGCATTTCAGGCAAATTTCTTAAAAAATCTTCTTCTCAAGATCCAGCAGATAGAATCTTTTGATATTTGGTATGCAACATTATGGGGTGGATCTGATTCAAGTTTGTTCAAATCGTCCCCTCCCCCCTGGATTCATATTTGGGCTCACTATAGAAGCTCGAATTCGAACTTAGTGCATTTCAGACAAATTTCTTCAAAAATCTTCTTCTCCAGATCCTGCAGGCAGAATCTTTTGATATTTGGTATGCAACATTGTGGGGTGGATCTGATTCAAGTTTGTTCAAATCGGGCCCCTGGGTTCATATTTGGGCTCAGTATAAGAGCTCAAATTTGAACTTAGTGCATTTCGGGCAAATTTCTTTAAAAATCTTCTTCTTAAGATCCAGTAGGCAGAATCTTTTGATATTGGGTATGCAGCATGCTTAGGGGGTGAGATTCAAGTTTGTTCAAGAAAAGTCCCTGGGTTCATATTTGGGCTCACTGTGGTAGCCCGAATTATAACTTAGTTCAAAATGAGGAATTTTCTTTAAAGTCTTCTTCTTCAGATCCAGCAGTCGGAATGTTTTGATATTTGGTATGCAGCATGCTTAGAGGGGTGAGATTCAAGTTTGTTCAAGTCATGTTCCTAGGTCCATATTTGGGCTCACTGTGGAAGCCCGAATGATAACATAGTTCAAAATGGGGAATTTTCTTTAAAAATCTTCTTCTTCAGATCCAGCAGTCAGAATGTTTTGATATTTGGTATGCAGCATCCTTGGAGGGGGGGGGGGGGGATTCAAGTTTGTTCAAGCCATGTCCCTAGGTCCGTATTTGGGCTCACTGTGGAAGCTTGAATTGTAACTTAGTTCGAAATGAAGAATTGTCTTAAAAAATCTTCTTCAGATCCAGCAGTCGGAATGTTTTGATACGTGGTGTGTAGCATCCTTAGGTGGTGAGATTCAAGTTTGTTAAAGCCAAGTCCCTGGGTTCCTATTTGGGCTCACTGTGGGAGCCCGAATGATAACTTAGTTCAAAATGAGGAATTTTCTTTAAAAATCTTCTTCTTCTTCAGATCCAGCAGATGAATGCTTTTGATATTTGGTATGTAGCATCCTTAGGGGGTAAGATTCAAGTTTGCTTAAGCCATGTCCCTAGTTCCATAAAATTTGTCTCTCATGACTTCATTCCTTTGTAGTGTTGATGAACCATGTCTAACTGAATGTGACCCCAAGTACTTATTTGAACCACTTTGGCCGGTGAGCGATTAAGGCTCCATGGGGCCTCTTGTTTTTTATTAGGGTTTAACGACACATTAACAGCCAGGGTCATATCATGACGGTGACAGTTTTACGGGTGGAAGAAGCCGGAGAACCCGAAGAGAAACACCGAGCTCTCCAACATCGTAACTCTGAACTCTGCATCGCGGCACAGGCAGGGTAAGATTGGTTGAAGACATGCGCACCTTCGACGAGCAGAACACCTTAGTACACAGCGTCATCGTGTCCCCTTGTAGGCAATCGGGGTTAAGTGCCTTGCCCAAGGACACAACGCAGGAGCGCGAATCTGTCGCTGAAATGGTCACATATCCAACTACTAACCGCGCTCGACGTTGCTTAACTTCGGTGATCTGACGAGAACCGATTACCGCGACGCAACCGCGCCCCAGCAACTCCTTTACCAGCTGAAACTTTTAGGGAGGAATAGCGTCAATAAGGTTTTTGTATGTGAAACCGTTTGTGAAATGGTGGATGTTCCAAGTGTAGCATATGGTACGGAAATGATGCCTCTAAAAAGTTTATAAACTTTTCAGTATGGCGCAGGCAGATGGATGGAAGGGTAAAACAACGCAATAGCACTTGAAGCAGTCGGGAGAGCTAATGTGGATGAGGATCGAGGGCAGGTTAGATTTGATGAAGCTGTGCTACCTGAACTATTTGGTTAATCTCCCTGACAGCTGGTGGTGTAAACTAACGTTTCAGGATATAATATTTGGGAGTCTAATACTGAGATGGGGTGGGTTGGCAAGTAAAAGGTTTAACAGAAGAATATTCAATAGAGACCTCTGACCTGGAAGGAGGACCACCTAAAGTAAAGATGTCACCAGCGAGAAAATGATGTAAGATCGTAACCGAAATTGGTAAGAAGTGGGACAAAGAAAAGGGGTCCTTGGGGGTGGGGGTGCTGTGATTTGGAGAAACCAGCATTTGGAGGCATGCTAAGATGGAACCTTTTGAGGGTCTCTGATGTTTACGCTGAGGTCGAGGTCGCTCGAACTATGTAAGAAAATTGAGAGAGACCGTAGCAAGGAGTGCCAATTATGTAATTTGGGAGTAATGGATATCCTGGAGCACTTTTTCTTACACAGTCCAAAATATCAGTCAGACAGATTGGGATCAACTTGAGTAAAATGTGAATGAAAACGGGGAGGAAGAATTACATAATAGCATTAAACAGTTCGTTCTGAGTGTTGGTAGGTGAGAAGAGACTGGAGGAGGGAGCAAAATTTAGAAACCAAGGCCGAGTAATCAAGGTCTTCTGATTTGAGAACCGGTACAAACTAGCAGATGGCCAGCAGAGTTATTAACCCTCTGCTCTCTAATGTCAGAGTGGCAAAGTTTTCAGCTGCAAATATTTTCAAAAATGCAGTTTTATATTTAACGAAATATACCTTGTTTGACAGAGCTCTATGAGCTCTGTCAAACAAGATATAATTCGTAAAATTGATTGTTACACGAGAGAAAAAGAGGAGTGATTGATGAAAATTATGTTGCACTACCAGCGTGCTAGGGGTTAAGTCATTCAACGAAGTTGAATTGCCTTATAGCGATCACTAGCCTGATTTTGTTCTTCTTGCTTTGGGGGTTTTTTGTTGATGTTTTTATCTTTCTTATTCGATTTTTGATCTTTATTAAAATCAATACCCCAATTTACTTTTCTTCGTTCATCTTTTTCTATTCACGCCTGTATCAATCCTCCCTTTGTCATTTTTTTTAAATATGATCTCTAACAAAAACTTTTTCTAAAAATTAAAATTTATCGGATTTTCATGAAAGTTTAGTATGTTGTAGGACCCATAAGGATTAATTAACCCTTTACCCAACGTAACGGACAAAACCGGCCAGCGCTTTCACAAAAAAATCGCCAATTAATTTTCATTATTTTTTCATTTTTTTTTTTTTTGTCTCAAAAACATAGGTTCTGACCCTCTTTGGAACGAGCTCATCGAGCTCGTTTCAATGAGGGGTCGTAACCTATGTTTTTGAGACAAAAAAATGAGTTCTTCAAGAATTTTGTTTGGAATTGTCGTCTGCTTTTCATGTTAGGTAAAGAGTTAAGAGATGGATGTTTATGTTCTTCGATTCATCACCATTTTTACCTTTTCACTTCACTTCAAATTTAGGGATCATTTTGTACATTTTTCATTTTGATAACTCTAATTTTCTAAACATGCACTGCTCCATACAACAATATGCACATTGCTCTAAACTTTCATACACTGCCACTTTTATTATGGCGTAAAAAAATAATAATCTGTTCTCGAGCCTTCTCGTGTGGTCCTTTGGGCTGCCGAATGCTCTCTTTTTATAACCAATGTAAACTTGAAAAAAATAAAAATGAAATGGATTATGTCCGATATTTTACCTAAGTTAAAAAAAGAAATTGATAAATTTGTCCCTTGAGTGCAAAAAGGCTTTGCAGCGCTTTAGCATTGCAAAGTCTTATTGCTCCCAAGGGACGAAAAACACCACCACCTATGCTATTCCGTGGATTATGAGGCCTGAAACATAAACCAAGAACATGAACGTTCGATGGCAAAGAAATAATTACAAAAATAAAAAAATAGAATAAAAACCGCTCGTCGGCATGCAATTTTACAAATAATGGCCTGAGAAACAGAAAAATCTACTCTGTGGGGCCTTAAGTTCAGTTGTTAGCACTGCATCCTTTAACTAAAATAACGCCAATTTCATGTCTTTTTAAGAAATGTTCAATGTCGCCAACTTCAATGGATGCTCACTCTCGAATTTTGGGAAACATATTCTCCAATAAAAAACATTTCTGAAAATGCAATCACGTTCAGTCGACGAAAAATTCGTCTCGACCTGCTCGACTTGCCGTTTTCACGACAGTGGGACGTTGACATCACTAAAAATACAGTTCGTAAGATTAACGTGAAATTTTAGTGTATTGTAGAGCTAAAAAAATAAAAGATTGGTGTTCGGAGATTTTTGATTTCACATCATTTTCGACATGTTAATGACCATTTATGTTTTAACGCCTTCTACTACTTTTAAACATTTACTAGCTTATATTTTGTCATTTTTTTTTCTTGTTTTCATTTGTGTTCGTTTATGTTCGTTTCTTTTCGTTCTTTAGAGGGGCCGGGAAAAACACCAAAATTAGATTTCACTTCTGGAGGTTTTTGCCAAGAAACCTTTTAACATTTATGTCCTAAATATAAAAATCATGTAGAAAATTATAAAAACAATCGAAGATCCGTTTGAAAATACGGGAGATATGACGCCACTGCTATTAGGAAGATACTCCCCTACCATCTAAGACAATCATACCTGAACAACTGCAAGAGGTGCCTCTATAATAGCGAACGAAGTGAGCTCTGTAGATAACGCGTGAGATTTTTCAATATTTCTATCAGAAATTTCTAATGGCTATAAAATTTTAAAAATCGTGTTTTTCTGCCTGCGGCCATGTTGAATCTCTCCGGGCATCGGGTGCGAGAGTTTAAAAAAATAGCTTTTCCTTTTCGTATATTATACTAATCTTTCGAAATAAAAATAATTTAAAAGTAAATAAAAAACGTGTGTTAATTGTCCATTTCTTTTCGTTTTTTTTTTTGGTTATCTTTTTGAACGCAAACTTTTTGTTTGCTTTAACGAGAGTTTATGAGAAATGCAAATTGCGAACCAGTGATCCGAGTGGGAGGGGCTACCATCGAATGTTTGAGCGTGCTAAATGGGCGGAGATATTTGATATTGACGTCACGGTGACATATCACATAGCGTTGACTTATGTGTGATTGTCGTCTGCATTGTTTGTCAACAAACAACAAGGACGGGTGATTCGCAATGTGTTTGCAGTCGTAAGTAATTTTATTATAATTTTATGGAATGAACTATTGCCCAGCTCACATTCGATTAGGTTGAGTGACAATACTTCTTTATCGTTGAGATATTTTCTTCAATATCAGGCAAACGTAGTCCACACATTTCGACCCATTTCTTATTGTTATTCAAACATTACATTAAATTCATTTCTATATTCATCCACCCACCGTCCACCTCCATAAAAATAAAAAAGTAAGAATTATTTCAATATTTGATCTGTTTTGGCCCCTATGAATCAACACCTTACCAAATATATTTCTTTGGATAATAAACTGAATTTCTAGGCCTATTTTTTTTAGTCCTAAAACTGCGTTCGCTTGTAGGTTGCAACTATTTTCATAATATTCCATATATACACCTTAACAATATTTCATATGTGCACTAGTCCCAATTTTACCCCAATTGACATCACTTACTGAATATTTTGATGTCAAACGAGACAGAACTGCAAAAGAGGATGAAACAATTTTATATTCTTTACTTCAAGTAGCTCCGTGCAGGCAATTACCATTCATTTTAAGAAGGGTTAACAAGGCTTATGTCACAGTAAACTGTCATGTTGGCAGGGGCCGTGTTTATTGAATCACTTATAGAAATTCGCTTTCTGATTTCAAAATAATCTAGTTATTATTATTATGCAGTGTCCGAATCAGCCACAAATCGGTTTCGAATCAGCCAAGGTGTCAAACAAGTCATCCACATCTACCCGGAGTTATAACAACACAAACGCAAAAAAATCTGTCTCTTTGAACCACTTGAGAGATCTCCCGACTTATCTGTCCGAAGGGAAACAACTGCTTGGAGATTTCAGCTTTGCGTTGAAGAAGAAGGAAAATACATCCGAGGAAACTCGAATGCGGAATGTTACGGCATGGACCGAAGTCTACAATGATGTCAGTCGCAAGGGTGCGCTGTTTATAGACAATCTCGGAGGAAAATAAATAATAATAATCATTAATAAGTATGTCATAATGCCATTTAATTTTTAATGTGTGATTTCTGACATCGTATACGTCTGGAAAAAATATATGTTATGTATATTTAGCTGGCTGCATATAATGATCTACCCTTTCTGTTTCTTCCTTTCGCTATCGAACTTCGCAACAGATCTCACACTCTTGCCCAATTTCGCCGTAGTTTACTGGTGTGTTAAAATTACCCCTACAATTTACTTGTTCGATATGTCTGACATAGTCTGTGACAGGTGTATTCATTATTCACATCTCTAACCAAATTCTAATCCAAGCGGACTAATTTTTTTCCTTCTTTAATTTTTTTCGATCTGATCTGCCGTTCTGGTAATATCTGAGATATTATAGTCGTCATGTAACACAAATTGCTGGAGTCGAGGAAAAAAAAAACCCTTTTGCAATTTAGTGGGATTTTCTTTACTAATGCTTCAGTGCATATAACCAAACATTTGAGAAAACAGGGATAGCCCAGAAACACAATAGTGATGAAAAGATAATTGCAGTGTCCAACATGTCAGAAATGACTCTTAACCGGCTGACCGTTCTCATGGTTTTTGGGATGGTTAACCAAATGTTTGACTACGTAAAAATTCTTGTAAAACTACTTCTTTATTTTTAATAAGTATTCATATTGAGTAAAATTGAAATATATATAGTCTCTCTATGTTAAAATCTATCACACCCAAGAAAGGCTGGTTAAGTTACTCAGACTTTACCACTTAGCCTAGGTAGTTCAGTGATCTGAACGTGGTGGCTACCCCTCTACAATCAGATTCTTGAATCTTCTCATTCAAATCTGTGGTAAAATTCCCCATCAAGGTTTTATGGGAACTCAAACCTCGAAAATAGGAATATATATCAAGCTTTCACAATTATTACCGACTGCAATTGAAAGTACGCGCATTTACTTACATTTGGGCAGAGTTTGGCGTCAAACTGAATAGACCTTTTCATTGATCTGGAATTGGAATCTTGAATCTCCACTGCACAAATTCAATCAAGATTCTGATTCTGCATAGATGAAAGGGTCTGTTCTTTTCAGTCTTTTTCACTGGCTGGTTCACTGATTGATATGCAACATGTACATGTATGTCACATGGCTGTCAGTTTGTAAAGTTTATTGTTCAATTCAGTTACCTTCATTGATGTGTCTCTCCAATGTTGACTGCAAAGTAAATTTTGGAGGAACCCGTCAAGGAAGGTAAAAAGTTGAAAAATGAACATTAAATTCTGATACGTCCCATTTCTGTAGACCATGCACAGATAACACACACTGTACATCAAAGCTTTGATTAAATTGGGACCCAAATTATATGTGCTCAGTATATTTCTGGTTAATATGGATCAGTGTATTGTATTCATACACTAAACTGTATTAACACTTCACTGCCAGAATAAACACAACCTTCATAAGAGAACAATATCTTAATTATATTGTTAATCACAATTTTTTTTATAAAAATAATGTGAAAACATGTATTATTTTTACTAAAATCACCAAGCAGTAAACATGCATAGTCTGAGAACTTAATGTGCTATTAAACATTTGTAACTGGTGATTTGTCAACAGTATTTAGTGGTATGATAGGCACCAACAGATTTTTTTGCCATGTGTTGTTCCAACCATTGGAATCGGTGTTTGGTGAAATAATTGGTGATTGGTTCATAGGAAGTTTTAAGAATCCGATATTCACTAATTAACATTTTGCATGAAGAAAGCTCAGTAGATAGGTAGTAAGCTAACTGAACATTCAGGGCTCGCCTTGAGTAAAATGGTCGGGGCCTAAAAAAAGTGCCCCACATATTGAGGTCGGTTGCCTTTTTGGGGCTGATTTTCCATTTTGTCCATTATTGTTAGTGCTTTTTTGTATAAAATGTCGGGGCTTGAAAAAAAGCCCCCAGCAAGTGCTCCTCGGGGCTGATCTCGGGGCCTGGGCTGATCAGCCCCGACTCAAGGCAAGCCCTGAACATTATGGCTACCCCACTACGTTCAGATTCTGTCCATCCATTTTTCCAGCAATCATCCCGTCTAAAACTGACGTGATTGAATATTGTTTACCTCATATTTGAAACAAGTTGAGGTGAGAGACACATGGTCCATATTTCAGTAAGCATTCATAGTCAATCACCTTGTACTTTTCAACCAAGGCCATGCCTGCTATTTAAAACCTGGAAATTTCCTTGGAAATGCCAAGGGATTCCCTGTAATTTTACACTTGCACTTGAAAGTGATTGTTTGCACACGCTGATGTCGTGATAGTATCTTGCCATCAAAGTAGTGTGCTCAATAGTACTGAAATGGTTAACTGGATAAACGGTTTGCAACCAGTTAGCTACCTAACCGATTAGAAAAAACGTCAACTGGTTATCCGAAATATCGATAGTGATTGTCATTCCACATTTAGTATGTACTAAATTTGCAGCTTCTCCTTTTTGTTAGATTACACATCGAAGGCGCATTGTATGTATTGAGAAAAATAATCGACTTTGGTGTTCAAAATTTTGTTAATGATCGGCAGTTTCTGTGAGTAATGTGTAAACGCAGAAACTGTTCCTTAGTGTGTATACAAATGAACGAGATCGAGAACTTGACTACGTTTGTTTGTATACACACTACGGAATAGTTTGAGAATTCTGCTTTCTAATTCCTATAGTTTTGATCCCATATTCGTTGAAATAATGGCCACAGATAACCAGATATTATCCGGTTATCACTCTTGGTTAGTTGGTTTATTGTTTTACTTTACTTTATTTGCAGCACAAGCATATATTTATATACAAATACATTTAAAGCATCATAGTTTTACAGAGAACAATATTAGCAATTTATCTACCAATGTAAAATGACTTACAGGTAGGCTTGCCTTGATTATGCAAAAAGTTGACTAATCGTCGGTCATGCTGATTGATTGACTTTAAATTTGAAAGTTGACTTTTTTGACCCCCGCATGTATAATGACACCACTGCCTTGCCAGAATGTGATCACACTGTATATACATGATGGGAACGTTTCTGGGTGTATAAACGACAGTGGTAGACCATATGGAGGTAAAGGAGGGTGGCCTCAGGCCCCCCTCCCCCCACTCAAATAAATCATCATTTTTCTAAGTCCGATTTGGAAATGTTTGCGATAATTCACCCCCACTTTAATGATTTTTTTTTGGAAAATATGAAAGTTATTTTCAAGTATTACTACTCTCATCATGTCAACAACATGTCCGTATTTTAAACAGCATCGTTTCCAATAACCATTCTCTGCTCATAAATCTTTTCTTTTGAACAACACGAAATGAAACTCGCTGCATTTGATGAAATTTCAGTATTTTGCATCACAAAACTAGAGTTAGCTCCCTTGGGTCACTCTTTCGTGTTGGAAATGCGAAAATCACAACGTTTCCCACCATTGATAAATTATCGTGAGTGTGTGTGCGGAAGGGTTCAGCAGAATAGTCCTTGTAAGTTGTAACATCCCTCTTCCTCGGATCAGGCCTAATTCTTTCTGGCTGCTCACTGTTATGTTTCATCTGAATTTCGGGCGTCAGGGTGTATTACTGTTTAAGGGAATGGCAGACAATCGACCAACTTAACAGAATATGGTCAACGAAACGTTCATTCCGACATTCACCAAGCCTTATAATGTAGGAATGATGGATCGTTGACTATGTCACCATGTTATTTGAAATGTACACGGTCACATGCCCGATTATGCCTACCTTTAGGATCATTCAGCCATCTTGTTTTAGTCGACCCTTTGTTAAAAAAATTGTGGGCTCTGATTATTTGACTATGGAATTTCATAATCATGGCAAGCCTACTTACAGGTGCTGTGGGGAATGACGTAGCCAGATTGGCTATCTTCCTGCCATTCCCCGAGGATTGTTTTCAGATTGGCGGGACAGATTCAGAAGATAATTAAGTGATCAAAGTATCGTTGGCCTAATAATATGTTTCAGAAGAATTATAGAATAATTATGAAAATGAAACTGCTCAAGTACCTTGTAACAGACCGACGTAATATTGATACATATGCACACATACACACACATACACACACACCCACATACACGCACATATATATATATACACACACACATGTAAGTGCATGCGCACATTTTTTAAATAAACAAAAGCAAGTCATTTGTGCTTTCTTAGCCAAGACAAATACGATGATGCTTAACCAATCCATTACCACAATCACTTGAAAGGCAATTTATTTTAAGTGCTGAGGTGTGTTAATTTTAACACTTCTTGCAGCTTCTTGTGATAAAGTGGAACATGCACTTCAGAATCTGCGGAGTGCTGAATATTTAATATATTATGAAGGGTCCTCAGAACCCATTCCACTCCGGAGTTGTGGAATTACACCCAAAATGTCCACTGCAATCGCAAATAAAGTGTCTGCTAATTAACTGCCATTTTGGGTGTAATTATTAGCGGATGTTTTGGTCTTTCTGGCAGACGTTTTGGGTGGAGTTGCAAGCAGACGTTTTGTCCCTATACATTGACAGATCGCAGTCAAAGATAATCGGTATAACGGTATACCGCTGTTTCATTTTCTGAACACCGATGTATTTATTTATCCCAATATCGCCTGATCCTATGACCTCTCAATCACATGCATTGCGCATGCCAAAGGCTAAAATGTTGGGCAAAAGTAAACATAGTGCTGTTTAAGCTTACTTTGAGAGGATTGACAACAAATCCCCCAATTTATTCCAAAAATAGTGGTAGCAAATTTTGGGAATACTAGCAGTCTTAAATGATATCTACAGAATCGACACCAAAAGGAATATAAAAAAATAGAAAGTCTGACATAAGAATTCACATATGTGAAAAAATCGTAGGTAAATTTATTGAACAGGGCACAGCCCCAGACTCACTCATATTCGATCAAATAGGGATTGAAATTACCTGTTACCTGCTGTTAATGTGTCATTAAACCCTAATAAAAAAATAAATAACCTGGAAGTTGTGCAATTCAGCCCAGATGACTTGACCAAAATGTAAACAATTTAACATCGAAAACAGAGCCCAGAGGTTTTGGAATTTATAAATTTATAAAAGTTTTAAATGGGTAGAGTGTGTGTGTATTGGTATACAGTGGAACCATGTTAATGAAATAGCCTCTTTGCCAGTGGAAATTATTTAATTAACAGAGGTATTCAGCTAACAGAGCTTGTGTGACTTTCCTGTATTCTAGAGATAAAATTAGCATTTATTTTATTATATCTTGTTTGACAGAGTCCAAAGAGCTCTGTCAAACAAGATATAATACATTAAATGCCTGTGTTAGATTTACCGAGTCCAAAGAAGTCTACAAACATAGAAAAACTAGGGAGAGTTAGGGTAATTTCTCGATAGGTTACAAGATTTTTTATTCAATTAGCAGGAGTTTACTCTATAACCTATATTCAGTTAACAGGTCAAATTTGTACTGTAGGTATGGTAAATGATTTTGTGTTGGGAAACTCTTTTATGCTAGAGGTCCCGAGTTCGATCTCCATTCGGACCAACCCGCTGCGTTGTGTCCATGGGCAAGCATTTCATCCTGGTTGGCAGCATGGGGGTACGATGACGCTGTGTACTAAAGCGTACTGTACGTCATTGGTGCACATGTCTTCAACTGCTGTAACCCTGCTTGAGCGGAGCTTGAACAGAGTTAAAATGTTGAGGAGCTGACAGTTGCTTGTCGATGCTCGGTGGTTCTCTCCAGGTACTCCAGCTTCCTCCACCTGTAAAACTGTCACGGTCACGATTAGCCACTGTACATAAATATATGGCCTTAAACATCAATGATTGAATACATAGTTGGGGAAATTATATTCAATTAACAGGAACAATTAAGTGAGTTCCAATGTATTTTACTTATGTAAACTTTTATCCACTTCTGATGAGTATTTTGATGATTAACCCTTTACCCAACGTAACGGCCAAAACCGGCCAGCGCTATTCTCAAAATTCGCCAATTAATTTTCATTATTTTTTCATTTTTTGTCTCAAAAACATAGGTTATGACCCCTCGTTGGAACAAGCTCGTCGAGCTCGTTCCAACGAGGGGTCATAACCTATGTTTTTGAGACAAAAAATGAAAAAAATTAGTTATTCAAGAATTTTTATTGCAAGTGTCGTCTGCTTTTCGTGTTAGGTAAAGGGTTAAGAGAATTTAAAATGTGGTGCCCGGTGCAGAATCAATGTTTGTAAATTCATTGCTCTTGACCAACCCAACTAAATAATGGAACACAAGCAGTGACAGTGGGTAATTAATTAGCTGTCAAATGGAGTTGCATTATTACGGTTTAAATTTGTCTTTTTTATATTTGTATATTTATTATTTTTTTCATCACCTGCAAATACCGTTATCATCTCCATTTTGGGATATAAGTGCTTGTTTAATGGAGTAAAAACGTGTTCACCCTTTACCTAACATGAAAAGCAGACGACACTTGCAAACAAAATTCTTGAATAAATCATTTTTTGTCTCAAAAACATTGGTTATGACCCCCTCATTGGGACGAGCTTGTTTTAAAGAGGGGTCATAACCTATGTTTTTGAGACAAAAATGGAAAAATAATGAAAATTAATTGCCGATTTTTGTGAATAGCGCTATCCGTTTTTTGCTGTAATGTTGGGTAAAGGGTTGATCAGTATCAGGGATTCTTTTGGATGTCTACAGGGGTCGAATATGGGACCCTTTCCCAGTGGCATTTTGGCATGATTTTTCCCCAATTCAAAACAAAAATTTACCAACAATTTAACAGCTCTTGGAAGTTTGGCAGTGTTTGTCTACAGCTGATAAAATTGGAAGCAGTCCGAAGACCTATGATAATAATCATCTGACATGGACACCAGAGTTATGAATAATTTCATGACTTCATTCCTCTATGGTGTTGATGAACCATGACGAACTGAATGTGACCCAAAATACTGCTTTGAACCACTTTATCAGGTGTGCGATTAAGACCCCTTGAGGCCTCTTGTTTGAAATAATTTTTGTAAAAATACAAAAAAATACAGAATTTTTAAATTGTGAGCATTGGGTAAAAGGGTAAAATGATCAACATTTTTTTCAGATCAATCCTTTACCCGATGCAGACGATATCAAAATTTATTATTTTAAGTATCATTTTAACCCTTTACCCAACGTAACGGCCAAAACCGGCCAGCGCTATTCTCAAAAATCGCCAATTAATTTTCAAAATATTTTCATTTTTTGTCTCAAAAACATAGGTTATGACCCCTCGTTGGAACGAGCTCGTTCCAACGAGGGGTCATAACCTATGTTTTTGAGACAAAAAATGAAAAAAATTAGTTATTCAAGAATTTTTTTTGCAAGTGTCGTCTGCTTTCCATGTTAGGTAAAGGGTTAAAAAAAATTTCAAAATATTTCAGCAAAGCTCGTTCCAAAGAGGGGTTACATGATATGGTTTTGTTTAAATTTTTTGAAAAATGGTATTTTTTCAGCTGCTGAATTTGCATATTATGCGGGTGGATGTGGCCGATTCGTTGGGTCTTTAAAGGGTTAATTCCTTTCACAGAAAACAAAAAGAGTGGCCTGTAATTTTTCTGACAAGACAACACAATTGACTGCGTGATGTGTGTTTTCTAGAGCTCTGATATAATGTGTTTTCAGGTGAAATGATGTTATACATGATATACTACAGAGGTATAGAGATAGGGGATTGATGGGTCACACAGGTAGTACAAGGAGAAAATCTGTTCAACAGCCTAGTTCTAGTTATTCATCTGACAATGATGAAGATGAAACTGACGGATCAGACGTAAAACGTCGTGATTCAAAGAAAAATTCAAGAAAAGGAAAAGAAGGAATGTCATTTTTTCGTAAACAAAGTGATGAAGCTAGACGAAGGTTTGAGCATCAACAGTATTTGGTGAGTAAATAGTCTGAAAATATACACTGGGTTCTGAGCCTTTCAGATACTGAAGTTTCATGTGCTTATTCTAGTGCTGGGAGGTTATGAAATTTGTCAACGGTTTTGGTTTCTACTCGGTTTTTAAAAAAAGAGTTGAGTCCGGTTTTAGTTTCGTTTTTTTAGAGGAAAATATTCAAGTATTAAACACTATAAACATTTGGGTTTTTTCCCAAATATTACATGTAGTTTTAATAAAAGTTCAAAGTGCAGGTAACTTACCCTGTCTCTAAAATTATGAGATTATATATAGCACAGCACATGTAAAGTGAACCATTAATCCAGAAGACAATGACGATACGATTGTTCATAGAGGCCTGGATATATAGTTGAATAGCATTGGCAGCCCCCCCCCCCCCCCCCCCCCCCCCCACACACACACACATACACACACACACACCAAGACAAGGAAAATGCTGTAGTAGCAATGCACAACTTGCGTAAAAAATGCTGAAGATGTAATGTTGTGAAATGTCAGACCAAAGAAAAATCTCTTTGTTTGGGGTACCCCTACCGACCTTGAACAATTATGTCTACCCTAAAAATTCTACAAAGTAAAAGTCGCTCATTTAGGTCATTGTAACCCTAATTTTTATTGGACTTGAACTGTGAATTTAGTTTAAACAATATTTATTCAATAATTGATAAATGCATACAACAATTGTTGAGTAACAAAAAAAATATGAACAACATAGATACAGTATTATAATGAAACAACTAAAGACAGGGAAATTTGTTACTGTTTAAAGGAGGGATTCGACAGAAAGCTTTAAGCTTATATGTAAGTCGTCTCCCGAAACTGTGAATTTGAAACCTATTTTGAGGTTAAACCTTTCAAAAATACATGTTGAAAGAAATATATCGGACAGTATAAATGCAGAGCAAGTGGTAAGTTCCAGTTCAAAATTGGAAAGGAAACCCCATTTGATCCTTTGATCATTTTATAGATACAGTGTTTTACCATTGGTGTTGAAGGTCATGAAAATTAATAAATATCGTGTTGAATTTTGTGTATTGATACTGAAAGCCCTGAATCTTCGCCTGTGGTCTTGAAAATGTTATTGATGCAAGTATAGTATACAGCCGTTTTTTTTTTTTCAAATTCCATTCAAACATATACATAGAAATTACTGACAGTGGCCAGCAGATGCACGGATATTGCATTCAAGTGAAGTGTGTGGTCATTTTGGTAATCTGATGTTTGTTTTATTTTTGTCCAAAGCCAGGTGGCGCTTTCAATCTCACTGAATGGGGTGATTTTTATCATTTCATTCGTTTGTCATTCGAAAGAAAGTTTATTTAAAGCATAAATACAATTATATTATTGGACCAAAAAAGTTATTAATTAGGCCTACTGGGCACTGGTTTTTTCTGTGATTTCCACACTTTTTATTTAACACATTACACGAAGTGACAGCATTCAAGATTGTGCAGTTGAATAACCATGCGTGTCCCGACTGATGGTTATCTCACATTCAGGTCGGTCAGTGTTTTTAAATAACTGAAACCGAGTTGTAATTCCTGCTAACCTCCCAGCATGAGCTTATTCCCACCTCGCCGGCACACTGTAATTAAGGTATCTGATCAGAGACATTATAGTCTGTTTTCATTATTGGTGACTAATATTCTCACTCAGCAAGCATTGTTTGTTTTAGCTAAAGTCGCTGGCCAACCACTGTTTGTTAACGTCACACCCTTCTCCTGCCAAGTCACATGTTATTACAGTTCTCCCACAGCTGAACTTAGTTCACTTTTTAACAAATGACTGAACTTTTGTGACAGTTGATAATGGTGGACCTTGAACAATGAACCATGTAGAGGGCTGGCACAGGAAGCTCCAGCTGTTTATTCCTTGAACAAAATCAAACCAGTTAAATTTGATAGACTTTTTGAAGAGAGAGCAGGCTTATCATGAAACGGCCATTATTCAAGCAACAGTTGTAAATTTAGGCCGCAAAAAAAAAAATATAGGATGGCATACAACAGCCTATGCCAGAAGACTAGAGAGAAGGACAACTGGGCATTCTGCATACTTAGATTGTGTATCTGATATCATAGGGTACTGATACAGTATGTGTCGAGTGGATTGTAACTAAATCACCCGTGGAGTGGAGTTATCACCCAAAGGCCAAAGTATCACTTTCAAGTTCTGTACATATAGACAAAAAAACACCAGCAATGTTTCAGCCAGTGGACCTCTGGGTTTAACCCGGGGGTCCATCAGCCGGAACTTTGCTTGTGATGTTCATGCTTTGCAACAAATTTGCAATTATTGCACAGGTGGAATCTCCACTCTGTTGGTGATTTAGTGAAAATACACTCTCCTCGTACTGTATGTGTCATTTCAATTATGTATATATCATTAATATTGTCTGTCATTGTGTGTGTTAAATAGTTGCTACCTTATCGGCTATCAATGTGTTAATTTTGTAACACATTGTTAACCAATAAGATTAGCACTTATAACCTAACTGCCTATCGCTGTATTAAATTCTGTAAATATTTAAAATTAGTGCTAACCCCATTGGGTGTCAATGTATTAATTTTGTTAAAGCTCATTAAATTCTATTAAACTAACAATAAATCATTGAAGAATTAGTCTATCTTAGTTTGTCTATAAATTCCAACTATTAACAATACAGACTGACTATAAGCGGCAACTCTTTCATGTTGGGGATCATCTCACCTACTTTGGAAGCAATAGGTGTCGGGTAAGTGGGAACATCCCAGTTTGAAGACTAAAAATAATACTGCATGCACAGTACTCTGACTGCATATGCATCAGAATAAAGTAAATGTCAAAATAAGTTGTAGGATAACCACTATAAACTGTGTATCTTTCTCTTCATACAATGATCAGACCATGATCTGACGTCATTTTCTGGAAAGCTCTCAGTGCTTTCCAGAAAATGATGTCAGATTCTGATTTTATCGATGCAGAAGAAGCTGTATACTTAGTTTATACTGGTTATGCTGCAACTTATTTTGACTTGTTGTGTACATGTAATTTACTTTTTTTCAGCCTGCCATTCTGAGGAGGGCAATCACTCTCTCGGGCGATTGCTAACCTGAATGGAAAATTCTACGTCGGTAATCACCCATTTCCCCATATATTGTATGTGTGACAGAATGGGGTCATGCTATTGTTTCAGCAGAGAGAAAACATGATTATAGTGCCCAAACATATTGAGTAATACTGTTCAGCAGAGTAAATGCATGCTTTTTGATACAGACTATAACACATTTCCAATTTTACTCAATTTCGTCAGCCACGGATGCAATAGCATTAGATTCCAAACACTAATTATAGGAATAATCATCAGAAATTTAATTAATGAAACACCCAGTACAACCTGGTGCTTCATTAATTAAACTTTTGATGATAATGACCTTTATTACCTGATAAATGCATGCGTGGTCATCTTTGTCCACATGTGGATTATGACCAATCCACAGTGACTACTATAAATGGAAAATTGGGCAATCACTATTCACAAAAATTGCCATTCAAAATTCAATATGTTTTTTTTCAATTTTAGTCTTCAAAACATAACTTTTTACCTTCATTGACTCGAGTTCAATGCACTTGGTCCAATGTGGAGTCATAAGCTATGCTTTTGAGGCGAAATATGAAAATTTGGTTGTTTAACCCTTTTTCTAACACGAAAGGCAGACAACACTTTCAAATAAAATTCTGGAATAACTAATTTTTTTCAGTTTTTGCATCAAAAACTGAGCTTATGACCCTTCACTGGAATGAGCTTGTTCCAATGAGGGGTCATAAGCCATGTTTTTGAAACAAAAACTGAAAAAAAATTAACAAAATTGGATGGTGATTTTTAGCTCAACCTGACAAAGTCAAGCTGAGCTATTGCCATCACTTCTCGTCCGTCGGTATACGTCTGGGCGTGCATACGTATGTATGTATGTATGCTTGTTTGGGGTGACCTCTAGATAGGAGCTATTGATTTTCTTCAATTTCCATCAAAAAATGTTGCCACGGCCAACGTTCTTAGAACTTAGTGTAGTCAGACCTCAATATTTTCCTTTGGCACACCCTACAGGGCACATTTATGATCTGATTGCTTTGAAACCTGGCATGCTTGTTTGGAATGACCTCTAGATGGGAGCTATCGATTTTCTTCCATTTCCGTCAAAAAATGTTGCCCCGGCCAACATTCTTAGAACTTAGTTTAGTCGGTCCTCAATATTTCCCTTTGGCATACCCTACAGGGCACATTTATGATCGGATTGCTTTGAAACCTGGCATGCTTGTTTGGGGCGACCTCTAGATGGGAGCTATTGATTTTCTTCCATTTCCGTCCATCAAAAAAGGTTGCCGCGGCCAGCGTTCTTACTTAGAACTTAGTTTATTCAGATCTCAATATTTCCCTTTGGCACACCCTACAGGGCACATTTATGATCGGATTGCTTTATTTTGGGGTGACCTCTAGATGGGAGCTATCGATTTTCTTCCATTTCCGTCCATAAAAAAATGTTGCCGCTGGCAACGATCTTTGAACTTAGTTTTGTCAGGCATCAATATATTCCTTTGGCATGCCCTACAGGGCACATTTATGATCAGATCAGCTTGAAACTTTGTATGCTTGTTTGGGGTTACCTCTAGATGGGAGCTGTCGATTTTCTTCGATTTCTATCAAAAAATGTTGCCACTGACAATGACCTTCGATGAACTTAGTAAAAACTTAGTGAAGTTAAGCATCAATATTTCCCTTTGACACTCCCTGCAGGGCACATTTATGATTGGATTGCTTGCCAACTTGGTGTGCTTGTCTGGGGTGACATCTATATAGGGCTGTCGAATTTATTCCATTTCTGTCAAAAAATGTTGCCGCTGACCTTTGAACTTAGTTTAGTCAGACCTCAATATTTCCCTTTAACACACCCTTCAGGGCACATTTATGATTGGATCACTTTGAAACTTCAGGGTGACCTCTAGATGTGGGCTATTGCTTTTTCTCATTTCCATAAAAATTATTGTCGTTTACACCAGCCTTTGAACTTACTGCATTTGTGCATCAACTTATATCCCATTTGCACTCTCTGCAGGGTATATTTATGAATTTCCATAAAAACCCATTGTCACAAGCGATGAACTTCTACTTAGTGCATTTGTGCATTAACATCTTCCTTTGGCATGCCTCAGAGGGCAAATTCATTATCAGATTGTTTTGAAACTTTGTATGCTTATGCAGGGTGACAAAGATAGGAGCTATTGGTTTTCTTTTCATTTCCATCAAAAACTGTTGCCGTTAGCATAACTTAGCAACAATCTTTGAATTTATTGCATCAACATTCTGCTTTGATGTATGGCCTACAGGCCACATTTATCATAGGATTGTTTTTGAACTTGGTGTGCTCATTAGGCAAGACCTTTAGATAAGAGCTATTGATTAGCATTCATTTCTGTGAAAAAAGTTGCCTTTTACAATAACCTCTGAACATACTGCATTTGTGTATCAACATTCTTCCTTTAGCCAGTCTTACTGTTTACATTTAAAAATTGCATGGATTACTCTGATGTTGTGCACACACAATGCTGTTATGTTGAAATTTCATCAAATAATATTGGTACTAATGATCTTCAATTTTGCCATTTCATTTATAACTTACCAAGTTCAAGTTTGTCAAGTTGAGCTACAGTGTCATTGACACTTTCATTGTAAATAGTGCTGGCTGGTTATTACCGTTACGATGGGTAAAGGGTTAAGAAATTGTTTTGCAAGCGTTGACCTCTAACTGCATGGTAAGGGGTAAAAACAGAGCTGAATTTTGAGACGAGCGGTCACTCTTGTACGCTATCGCACCTGCAGTTCTTACTTTTTGCAAGTAGCCAACAGTGCACCTCACTTTCACCTAGCAAACAATTAACCCTTCCCTAATGAATTGGCTGTATCCATCTTGTAATATGCAAATTGAGCTCATTCCAGTAAGAGGACACATGATATGGTTTTGTTGAATATTTTTTAAGAATTGGGAAGAAAAAATTAAAATACAGTAGAATCCTCTTAATTGAATATCCATTTTGCCAGTGAAAATTATTCAATTAACAGGAGTATACAATTAACAGGGATTTGGTCAGTTTCCTGTGTTCTGGAGGTAAACTGAGCATTTATTCTATTATATCTTGTTTGACAGAGCTCTATGAGCTCTGTCAAACAAGATATAATAGAATAAATGCCTGTACTGGATGTAGTGAGGCCAAAAAGGTTGATAAATAACGGGAATTTGGTGCGTGTCACAGTAAATTTTTCGACATATTACAAAAATTTAGATACAATTAACAGGAGTTTACTCTACAACCCATATGCAATTTAAACAGATCAAATTTGTACTGTAGGTATGGTAAATGGTTTTGTGTTTGAAAATTATATTCAATTAACAGGGATATACAATTAAGAGATATCCAATTAAGTGGGCTCCACTGTAATAAACTTTGATATCTATTTTTTCTATAAAGGGTTAAAATCTGTTCAGACCTTTAGATCAGTCTAATTTACGCACAACCAGGGACCAGCCAAGAGGGAAATTTTAGGGAGACTTCATGTCTCCCTCCAGAAAAAAATAGGGAGACTGCAGAGTCATGTAGGGAGACTTCATAGGCAAGTGGGGACAATTAAGAATATTCATGTACCATCCCCCTGCCGCCCCTTCATATTTTCAATTTGTGGTCCTCCATTAACGTCTGATTAATCCAGGTCCAGTTGTCTATGATGCATCTATGCCAGGTTAAAAAATCACAATGTAATTATTGACTGAAAATCCCCCACTGCTACCCTCTCTTTCATGACCCCTCCCCTCTTATTCATGCCAATCCGCCAGCACCCTCCTGTGGTTGCCTTTCACCAAAGTCTACTAAGCTAATAATTTCCTAAGTCTGAAAGTGTGAACAGGACCAGATGTAAGAAGGTTGCTTGGGAGGTACTTTGTTAGTTAATAAACAAAATTCATTCTGGGATCGAGTATTTTGTAAAAGAAATGTCATTCCGCATCATTTTGTGGCATTCCGGTGTCATTCCACGTCATTTCGTGTCATTCCAGTGTTTAGGAGGACCCTTTTCAAGATCGTCCACATGTACACTTGTGCCCTGTACAAAGCTTTTCTTGTCATCACTAAAGCTTTTTTTTCATGTGTTTCAATTCCATTCGTATGTTTCTAGGAATAGACGGCCAACAGTTAACAGTCGTCGGCAAAACGAAATAAAAATACAGTGTTATAAAATACGTCCGTTGTGTATACTTTTTCGGCATCCTAAGCGAGGTAACCTACTTTCAAACTGGGTTATTTTGTTGAGTCGCGTAAGTCACTTATTTTCGTTTCAACACTTAAAGCTCCGACTGAAACGCAACAAAACAGAAATAAAAAATCCGCCAAAAGCGACAATGGACAATTGATTGACGTGTGATTTCAAATAAATGGTCGTTTATTCGACGAATTAAAATGCCCATTTATCACACTCAAGCACATTCGATCCTTGAAAATAATCATTTTTATGTAAACCTCGCATCACACAGTTCAACTGTTCAGTCTTTCCTCATTTTGGCCAATTTTTAGAGGGCGACTTGTAATCGCCCCGGCTATTTTTCTAGGCGACTTTGGGCTTAGAAGTGCGACATAATCGCCCTAGTCGCCCTCACGGCTGGTCCCTGCGCACAACGGTAAATATTGATGTGGCCTGCATGGTTGTCGAAAAAGCACTGGTATTTTCTGCTTGGCATCTGTTTTAGGTTTTAGGTCCCCATCTTAAAATGATAGTTTACAACCCCTTGTTATAGGTCTTCACCATTATCACTGGTTCCCAACACCCTTTGACGTAAGTTTACTCGACTAACTCGAGAAGGCGTCTTAGTGTCCCAGTGTCGAGCCAAAGGCCTATTTGAATATAAGCTAAATTATGCATGGTGTTAACTGAAATATGCCACAAACACGAATATAAAAGATCTCAAGCTTTAAGTGCACAATCATATAGAATTCACCACAGAAAAACATTCTGTCGATGCCGATTGCTTTTCTGTGGCGAACTCTGTGGGTTTTTTGAAAACTTAATTATCTGTTGCACTGTTTGATTCAAAGGTAACCTCTAACCTACAGTACGTGGAGAGTGGATTGTAACTAAATCACCCGCGGAGTGGAGTTATCACCCAAACTATAAGTTTCAAATTTTGTACATATCTTCTAAAAACACAAGCAATGTTTCAGCCAATGGACCTCCAGGTTTAACCCGGAGGTCCATTGGCTGAAACTTTGCTTGTGCTTGTTATGCTTTGCAACAAATTTGCAATTATTGCTTGGGTGGAATCTCCACTCTGCGGATGATTTAGTGATAATACACTCTCCATGTACTGTATATTACAGGCATCAGGGAAACCTGACCATAATTTGGGTGCAATTACCTTATTTGGGCACAGCGTTTACCGTCGTTAGTTGGGAAGAATTTAAAGGCCTGAATCTGTTCATGGGAAATAGACCAAATAATACCATGTAGTGTAGCTAGTGCTTGCACGGAAATGTGAACAATACACCAAGAATTATAAGTCGTAGCATTTCAGTACTTCAAACAAATCAAATTTCACTTTCTGAGAGAGAGGTGCGATGGCGATACGGTAACCAGTTCTCATCAGATAACCGAAGTTAAGCAACATCAAGACCGGTTTAGTGATGAATCAATTATCAAAACCTGCTATCAACTGATTATTCCTCTGCCGATTATGCCGATTCCGATGATTGAAGTAGAACATTGAAGGAAATCTGTTGGTGCCTGTTATACTACAGAGTTTCGTTGATAAATCATCAAGTATGAAAGCTTGATACCACATAAGTTCTCAAGAGTATGCATATTTAGTGCAGGGCAATATTAGCCAAAATAATATCTGCATTTTGGTTGGGGTGTGGGGAAAAGATTGTTATTAACGATACAATCACATGATATTGTCCTCGTGAAGATTGTGTTTTATTCCGGTAAATAGTGTTAATACGGTTTTGTGTACGGATACAATACACTTGGCTGTATTAACCAGAACTATACTGAGCACACATACTTTGTGTCTAAATGAATAATAATTTTGATGTTAATGTGTGTTGTGAAGTCTCATGACGCATGGTTTACATGTTTGTCAGAATGTATTATTTAGTGTTCTTTTTTCATGATGTGTTTCTCTAATGTTTACATGAACTCAACAGTCCACAGGAAATGGTGGCGATCTCGTACCGATTGCAGTTGGTAAATTCCGTAATATCTCTGCTCTGCAAATCCCTAAATTTTCTGCTATGCACTACACATGTTTTTAATGGGGAAAATTTATTGAAATGGCCAGATATCAAAGTGATTTTTAATAGTGTTAAATATAGAATAACTGGAAACTGCCGGTTTTTATTTGCTGGTTGTCATAATCGGCCGATGTCCCATAACCAGCTGGTTCCGATTGCTGATTCTAATTATCAGTTCCTCACTAGCCCGGTTAGTCCTTGGATGGATGACCGCCTGAGTGATCGATTCAGACTCCCGCATTGTGTCCTTGGGTAAGGCACTTCACTCCGACTGTCCACATGGGTGCATGATGATGCTGTGTATTAAGGCCTACTGCATGTCGATGCTATGCATGTCTTCAATCTAACCCTGCCTGTGCTGCAGTGCAGAGTTACGATATTGGGGAACTGGCAGCTGCTTGTTGTTGCTTGGTGGTTGTTTGCGGGTACTCCGTCTTCCTCCACCCGTAAAACTGTCACTGACACGATATGACCTTGGCTGTTAATGTGTGATTAACCCCTAATAAATAAATAAATAAATAAATAAATAAATAACTTTCCTAGAATTGGTACATAAACAACCTAATTCAACAAACTTCTAAGGCCTGTAATGTTGCTCACTGTCTTTTGGCTAATGCATTCCATGGAGAATCATCTGATTGTCAGGCCTGGCATTCTTTAGGAGTGCAGGAGTGCTGCACGCCCACTGCATGCCTAGAAAAAGTTGAGGAGGGCAATTTTTTGCACCCCTTGATTTTTTGGAATGCCAAACCTGTTTGAGACTACCTTTAAAAGCTATTATCATTTCGTCCCCTGAGTTTCAATGTGTTCTCTGTTGTTCTCTGTACCTACTGGCACAGAGAACACATTGGAATTCAGGGAACAATTTGTCAATGTTGCATTGATTCGCAATAATTCATGGCCCATTCTGTGTCACATTTCAATACATTTTGAGTGCATAAGACAGTCACATAAGAATTGAATGCAACATTTGAGATGTGTGTGCCAATCTTTTAGTACTCAAACGATTAGTCGACTAGTCGATGTCGACTCTGGGCAAACCAGTAGTCGACTCTCAATTGTGCAGCCGACTAGGCGGAGGAGTTCAAGCTTTTAGGTAAATAGTCCCTTCTGTGCCACTGTCAGACAGTTTGAACAGCAATATTGGGCAATCAATGTATACATCTATTGCCATCTAATAGTAGTGACAGTAGTTTGTTTTAACCGGTACTAATAGAGTGCTGAATTATTTTGTGCTATCAGGATATGTTATTAATTTGCCTTGTTGCAATTTATGGGAGAGTGCCTATAGGCACTCTCCCATAAATCGCAACAAGGCAAATTAAATAAGACTATATAATTTCACTCTTAGCATAATTAGAAGCACATTAACAGAATAATGTTCCAGTAAGTTGCTGTATATGAATGCCCAAGTGAAGCCAAATTTGGGCCTTCAGCACTCTACCGGAACACCAATACTGTTATAAGGAGACAAGATATCACCAATGACTAGTTGAAGTCAACTTGACTTTTGGGTATTGACTAGTCGACTTTGGAATTCACAAGTCGTTTGAGCACTACAATTTTTCCACTGTGCAGCTGAATGTAGTGCAATTTTTCAGTCACAAGAGTGATATCTTGAAGTGAATATAACCAAAATAGCAAACAAGTTTTTGCATTGAAAATTTCAGGTACAATTGCACTCCCAAGCAATCTGAGGAGGGCAACTGTTTTGCACTCCTTGATTTTCTAGATTGCCAGGCCTGGATTGACTTATGATTCCGAACTGAAATAAATTTGATTATTGTTGTGAAAAGCTTATTCGAAAAATCTGGTAATATTTTTGAGTTTTGAGATCCCAACTTACTATACACCAGTGGAATGAACAGTGTGCAGATGTTCATTGATGTTTTTATTGAAAGCATTTTCCCGATGCTAGGACTCAACAATAGCATGTTTCACTTTGAATCATAGCGAACAGTACACAGCATACCTCCCATTTTCACAATTGAAAGAATGTGAAGATGACATGTTTCTTTTTCTATTTTTCAGGCTCAAGAATGTCCAGATCCTATATATGATATATCTTCATGTCAGTTGTTGGAGGTAATTATAGCATTCTCTCATAATATTGATTACAGTGGAACCCCATTAATTAAATACATAAAATGAATTGAATTGAATTACCCTTGGACTAGGCTAATTTGGTGGACACTGGTGGTTCAGCCAAGTGTGAGAAAATTTGAAAATTTGAGGCCTTTCATGACTTCTCAGGGAGTTGAGGAATCAGTTTGGGAAAAACCATCACAGAAAAATTTGAACTGTTAAATATTTGTTTCCTGTTTTGAGACATTAATTGCCAAATTACAAAACTAGTGTTCATTTTAAAAGTTTATCTTTGATTAAACAGTGTTTCCTGATGAATAGAATACATGAAAAGGAATTAAACAATATATATATATTTATTCTATTATCCCCCAAAATGCCTTGTGGCAACTCATAGTGTTGCACGATATTCAAAATAGAATTCCGGTATCGGTATTCAAAAAAATACTGCGGTATACTGGTATATCGAAAACCATTCAGATATCTGAACTTAAGTACCACAATCGAGACTTGAGGCATCACAGTCAGAACGAATCAGCATGCCTTGATGATGCGGTTCGGAAAAAACGTCACCCAATGCAGACGATATCATAATTTATTATTTTAAATATTATTTTATCAAATTTGTCCAAAAATTTTTACAAAATAGTATCATGTGACCCCTCATTGGAACGAGCTCAATGAGGGGTCACATGATATAGTTTTGTTGAAATTTTTGAAAATTATTTTTTCGACTGCTGAAATTGTATATTATGTGGGCACATGCGGATGATTCCTTGTATAAGCAATAATATTATTCATTCGGAGCTACAGTTGAAAACTCAAGACATCTTGAAAATTTAATTGTGGGTAAAGGGTAAATAAATAATGACGATAAACCAATACTTTTTAGCTCACCGAAGGGAAATTAAATTATCACTTGCTGTCCGTCGTCAGCGTCCATCGTCGTCCACTGTGAACTTTACATTATCGACTTCTCCTCCCAAACTGCTGGACCAAATTGAACCAAATTTGGTGTGCATGTTCCTTATCATATGTCAATTCAAGTTTGTACAATTAAACTTTCCGTGTGAAACGGGGCACCATTACTCGGGTAGCGCCCATAAATTTTTTTTTAAACTTAAAAAAATCTTCTTCTCCAGAACCATCATTTAGAATCTTTTGATATTTGGTATATAACATCTCTATTGGGGTCAGATTCAAGTGTGTTCAAATCGAGTCCCTGGGTTAATAATTGGGCTCCCTGTAGGAGCCCGAATTGTAACTTAGTGAAATATGAGGAAATTTCTTTAAAAATCTTCTTCTTCAGATCCCCCCGTCAGAATGCTTTCATATTTGGTATACAACATTTATAGGGGGGTCAGATTCAAGCCTGTACAAATCGGGTCTCTGAGTGAGTATTTGGGCTCTCTATTGGTGCCCAAAGTTTAACTTTATGTAATTTGAGGAAATTTCTTTAAAAATCTTCTTCAGATCCACCATTTAGAATCTTTTCATATTTGGTATACAACATCTATAGGGGGGGTCAGATTCAAGTTTGTACAAGTCAGGTCCCTGAGTTAGTATTTGGGCTCTCTATTGAAGCCCAAAGTTTAACTTCGTACAATTTGAGGAAATTTCTTTAAAAATCTTCTTCTTCATCTCCACCAGTCAGAATCCTTTCATATTTAGTATACAACATCTATAAGGGAAGGGGGGGGGGAGGGGGCAGGGGAGTCAGATTCAAGTTTGTACGGATCGGGTCCCTGAGTGAGTATTTTGGCTCTCTATTGGAGCTCAAAGTTTAACTTCGTGCAATTTGAGGAAATTTCTTTAAAAATCTTCTTCACATCCACCAATCAGAATGCATTCATATTTGGTATACAACATCTTGAAGTGGGTCAGTTTCAGGTCTGTTCAAATTGCTCACCTGGGTAAATCTTTGAGCTCCCTATGGGCGCCTGAATATCAACTTAGTACAATATAGGGAATTTTTAGCTGTAACTAGCAGCTCTATAAGTGGCAATGTCAGTCTGTCGGTCGGTCTCTCTGTGACCAACGAGTTTGTCTGTGACCAACAAGTTTCAAAACTCAATAACTTTTGAAATACTTGATGGAATGACTTTATATTTGGCATGTAAGTGTATCATATTGATGTCTAGCCACTGTTCAATTCATGTGTTGTTCCAAATATTTTTCTTGGAGTTATGGCCCTTGATGAACTTAGAATTTTGTGAGATTGCACCACCCGTCCCAGCTACGGCGTCGATGTCACGATTTTTAAAAAAAAATCCTCTTCTGTTGTCAGAATGTTTTCATATTTGGTATACAACATCTCTAGGAGGGTCTGATTCAAGTTTGTTTAAATCTGGTCTATGGGTTGATGTTTGGCTTCCTATGGGAGCTAGAATTTTAACTTAATGCTATATCTGGAAATTTCTTTTAAAAGTCTTCTTCAGATCCACCAATCAGAATCCTTTCCTATTTGGTATACAACATCTCTAGGTGTGTCAGATTCGGGTCTGTTCAAATCGGGTCCCTGGGTTAATATTTTGGCTCCCTATTTGAGCCCAAAGTTTAACTTAATGCAATGTGAGGACATTTCTTTAAAAACCTCCTTGTTCAGATCCACCAGTCAGAATTCTTCCATGTTGGGTATATATATTTGTAACATCTCAAGAGGGATCAGATTCAAGTTTGTTCATTTTGAGTCCCTAGCTTATTATTTGGACTCTCTTTGGGCAGGGGAGCATGTTAGGTTCATGTTTGTTCAGATCCATTTCCATTAAATTTGCATTTGCATGACTTCATTCTTTTGTAATGTTGATGGACCATGTCTACTGAATGTGACCCCAAACACTTCTTTGAACCACTTTGGCCGGTGAGCGATTATGGCTCCTTGGGGCCTCTTGTTTAATTCCACTGGTATTCAGTCGATATTGGTTTGAATACCGGTATATATCGGTTTATCGATATCCATGCAGGCATAGCAGCTCAAGTGACAAATTTATCAATTTTATTAACTTGGGTAAAATATCAGACATCAACCGTATAATTTTTAGCTGCGACTAGCAGCTCTATAAGTGGCAATGTCGGTCTGTCGGTCGGTCTGTCTGTGACCAACGAGTTTCAAAACTCAATAACTTTTGAAATACTGGATGGAATGACTTTATATTTGGCATGTAAGTGTATCTTATTGATGTCTAGCCACTGTTCAATGCATGTGTTGTTCCAAATATTTTTCTTTGATTTATGGCCTTTGATGAACTTAGAATGTTGGTCAGTCTGTCTGTGACCAACGAGTTTCAAAACTCAATAACTTTTGAAATACTTGATGGAATGACTTTATATTTGGCATGTAAGTGTATCTTATTGATGTCTAGCCACTGTTCAATGCATGTGTTGTTCCAAATATTTTTCTTGGAGTTATGGCCCTTGATGAACTTAGAATGTCGGTCGTTCTGTCTGTGACCAACGAGTTTCAAAACTCAATAACTTTTGAAATACTTGATGGAATGACTTTATATTTGGCATGTAAGTGTATCTTATTGATGTCTAGCCACTGTTCAATGCATGTGTTGTTCCAAATATTTTTCTTGGAGTTATGGCCCTTGACGAACTAGAATGTCGGTCAGTCTGTCTGTGACCAACGAGTTTCAAAACTCAATAACTTTTGAAATACTTGATGGAATGACTTTATATTTGGCATGTAAATGTATCTTATTGATGTCTAGCCACTGTTCAATGCATGTGTTGTTCCAAATATTTTTCTTGGAGTTATGGCCCTTGATAAACTTAGAATTTTTTGGCGATTGCACCACCCGTCGCGATTTTTATTTTTTATGTTTGCATTGGTTATAAAAAGAGAGCATGCGACAGCCAAAAGGACTGTGTGTGAGGGCATGAGAAACAGATTTTAAACTTTTTAGGCCTAAATTGCTGAGTATTCATATTTAGTCATTTGATGAGTTAGCATGAACATATTCTAAAGGAAAAAGAGTACGATTGTGAGCCTTTCCCTTGTGTCACTGAAGGCCTGATTATAATAATTCCATCTCCTATTATATAATGTAGCAAGTAGTTAGTTTCTCTCCAGGGGGCACGGAGGTGTTGCGGTAACTGGTTCTCGTCAGACCACTGAAGTTAAACCATGTCGAGCCCGGTTAGTCCTTGGATGGGTGATGGTCTGAGTGATCGATTCGGACTTCTGCTTGTGTCCTTGGGCAAGTCACATAACTGTGATTGTCCACATGGGTGCACGATGATGCCATGTACTTAGGCATACTGCACGTGGATGGTGCGCATGTCTTCAGCTAATCTAACCTTGCCTGTACAGCAGTGCGGAGTTACGATGTTGGGGAGCTGGCAGCTGCTCGTCGTTCCTCCTCCTGTAAAACTGTCAACAACACGATATGACCTTGGCTGTTGAAGTTTCGTTAAATCCTAATATAATAAATAAGTTGCTCCTCTCCAAGTGAATATTTTAGGAGAGTGATTGCGAGTAAGAGTGGTCACTATCACTTTCCCATCTGTCACTGCTGGTCATATAATTTTTTATTCTTGGACAAGGCACTTCATCCCGATTGCCCACGTGGGGGTGTGGTGACGTTGATGGCAAAATTGTCATCAACCAATGCTAACCCTGCATGTGTGGAGTCAGTACATTGGGGATTTTGACAGTTTCTTGTTGCTGCTCAGGGTTCTCCCCTAAAACTGTCTGACACAAGGTGATCCTGGTAAACTCGAATAAATAAATACTTCAAATAGACCCAAGTTCACAAATTGATCCAGTTGATAAAATTTCTAAGTTTGAAAAAATTAACAATGTTTTGTATGTTTGCAGGTACCACCAGGAATCTACTCATTTTGCAAAGTTCTTCAGAAGGAGGTGAGTTTGATTAAGGCATTTCATAGAAGTGATTTAAACTTGAGTGAGTTATATTTGGGGTGGTGACAGGATGGAGTTGTACTTTTTGAAGGAAAGGTTGTGGAGAAGTGAAAGTGCCCTTACCAGATTACCCAATTAATTTGCATATCCTTGCTGCTCATGCTTACGACAGTCATCACACCATTTCCACCATTTCTCATTGAAGTAAGATTTTGTTCATAAACAACTTTTTTGTTACAATTTATTGGAGAGTGCCTCTAGGCACTCTCCAAGAACTTGTAATGAAACAATTTACTTAAACATTTTGTGTTTCAGCAGCTGAGCAAACAATGTAATGAATACAGTGTGAAGCCACTTTTATCTTGGTCACGTGATCTAGATTTCTTTAGCTCTGTCTACAGGTTGTATTTATGAATGGTTTTCATTGTTACTTGATAGGATGACTTGGTTTGATATCTAGTTATTTTCATCCTGCAGCCTTGTTTTGGTTGAGATGGGTCAGCCCTGAGGGCCGCTCAAGTTAGAAGTATTTATTCCTTTATCCACACCTCTTATTATCCTTGTGAGAACTTAACATATTGTTAATTGTCACAATTCTTGTCTTATTTAATAATCCTTTCATAAACATGGAATATCCTTTCTTTTTGTGTGATGTCAAGGTGAGAACATCCTAGTTTGGACATGATCTGTCAACTGTGACAGCTCTCAGTGGTAGACTGTTGGACTTCTATGCTAGAGGTCCCGAGTTCGATCCCCATCTGGAACGACCTGCGTCGTGTCCTTGGGCAAAGCACTTAATCCCAATTGCACACAGTGTGCACGGTGGCATTGTGTACTAAGGCATACTGCATGTCGATGGTGCACTTTTCTTCAATCAATGCTAACCCTGCTGTGTGTGGAGTTAGTACGTTGGGGAGCCTGACAGTTGCTTGCCATTGCTCAGTGGTTATCTAGGTAGTCTGGCTTCCTCCACTCGTAAATCTGTCTGACACAAGGTGACCCTGCTGTTAAAAGTGTCATTAAGCCCCAATAAATATATAAACTAGCAGGGTTACCCGGCATTGCTCGGGCTGAGGAGAGTATTAAAATTACCCATAGTAGAACCCTTTGAAGACGAATATCGGTGAGAAAAATTTTGGTCATAACTGTTGGTGCCCCTCTACACCCTGACCCCACCCCACCCCAACACTTTTTTAAACCTCACCATTATATTCCTGGTAAAAAATTACCCCTAGCAGACCCCTTTGAAGACCTGTATCAGTGAGAAAAATTTAGGTCATATCTTTTGGTGCCCCTCTACACCCCCACCCGATACTTTTTTAAACCTCACCATTAAATTCCTGATAAAAACGTACCCCTAGTGGACGCCTTTGAAGACATATCGGTAAAAAAACAATTTTGGTCATAACTTTTGGTGCCACCCTACACCCCCACCCCACACACTTTTTAAAACCTGACGATGACCTCCTCCATAAAAAGTACTCCTAGTAGACCCATTTTGGACACTCAGAGTGGGGACATATTCATTTCTATACCATACCATACAATACAGTACAATACGTGAACTGTGAGGGCCACATCAACCCAGGTCTCAATTCTTCAGTACAGTCTACACCCCAAATTATTCTTGTCGAAAACATAGCATGTAGGGTACAGAACTTAACATATTCTCAATTATTACAATTCTGGGCTTATTTCATAATCCTTTCATAAACATTGAACATTATCCTTTTCATCAAACACTATCCACAGTCAAGTGAAGCTGCAATGTCATTGACACTTTCATTGTGAATAACATTGGCCGGATAATGCATTACAAAAGTAAAGGGTTACATTTTTGTATAATATTTTGTTTTCTATATCTATTACAGGTACTTCTGATGCATGATAATTGGCTAAGCTCAATTACTCATGGAGGTGCCATTAATGACCTGAGAACATTACGGGTAAGCGAGTATTGTTAAAAAGAATGAACAAGGAAGTAAACCAATAAAATATCTTGCTTTTTGTAACTTGATGCACATCTCTTACATGTATCAAAAAAATGCTTTAGGCCAAACAAAATTAAATAATTGATTCTCAGTAATTTGTTTTTAAAACGAATGAGGGAGGGCAGTTTTTATTTTTATTTTTTATTCCTGATAGAATGGTCGCAGATGCCTAAAATCCAGTTGTGAAAGCCTAAAATGAAATACTAAAACTACCCACATTGATTCACTTATAATTTTTTTTTGGTACCAGTGAAAGGACAAATTTATCAATTTCAGCAACGTGGGTAAAATATCAGACATAAACCATTTAATTTTTATTTTTTAGTCGAGTTGTGATGAAGTAAAACTCGACTTATAGTTTGGTGAAAGGCAGTTGGGTGGGCCGGCATAAATGATTTCCAAACGATAACTTGATAGTGGTTCGACCCACATTTATGAAACTTCATTGGTAGATTAGCCTCGTTGAGAGGAAGAACCCTATTTACTTTGGACTTGCTAGGTCAAAGGTCAAGATCATAGTGACCTTGAACATAATAAATCATAAACAGTTGGTTTCCAGATGATAATTTGACAATGGTTCCACCCACATTCATGAAACTTAATTGGTTGGTTGGCATTGATGCTAGAAAGAGCCCTATTTATTTTTGAATCACTAGGTCAAGGGTTAAGGTCACAGGGACCCTTCACATAGTAAATTGTAAACAACTGGTTTCCGGATAATAAGTTGATAATGATTAAACCCACTTTTGTGCTGTCACAACTTGACATTGGATCAGTGATCTTATCGGCATTTTTTTATGTTTACATTGGTTTTCAATATAGAGCATGTGGCAGCTAAGAGGATCACGTGGGAGGGCCTGAGAAAACAATTTTTAACTTTTTTTGGCCTTATGAATTTAACTTATTTTGTATTATTTTGTGTAACTACTTAGTTTGTATATTCTACAATTGATGTACCCCTATGTAACATAAAAGTTATTTGCAGGTTATTTCCAGGCCTGTTGAATGATACCCACTGCATGCTGCTGGCGGATATTCCTGCTCATAATGGGATTTTTTCAAACATGGAAATAGGTATAATTTGGACATATTAAATCAAATTCCCCCCCCCTGTAAATGAATGGATTTTTTTCACCAATAATTTCTTGAATTAAATTTAAATGATTTTTTCATCAAATCAAATCATGGCTGCTTCACAGCAGCCATGACTAGATTTGTTGAAAAATATTGTAAAAATACTTAGCGGGTTGAGAGTTAAATGAGATACCACTTTTATTGACTTCAAAAAAGTGTCTTTTTTACATTGCAGGTACTTGATTTGCATAATAATGAAATTAAATTTCTTCCTTCTGAAATTGGTTGCTTGGATTATCTCCAGGTAAGTTGAAGTTTTCTTGTTTTGTCTGATTATTAAAACAAATGAGATTTTTATATTGTTCACCTTGGATGTGCCAATTATAAATCCGTGCCCAACACCAAGTCATGGGATTCATTCAGATGGGGAGGCTTTTGCATGTTGGAAGAAAATTTACATTCGGTGTTTTCACAAACATGATTGTCTTCTATTCCATATCAGGCCTGGCATTCTTGAAAATGGAGGAGGGCTAAAAATTGCTCCCCTTGCATGGCCTAGGGGAGTGATTAGCTCTCCTCAAGCTTACAAAAGCTAAAAGTGCCAAAATGAAGTTTTCCTGTTAATGAAGCCTGCTCACTTGGCTTTATACATTTTATTTGGTGCTGCTGACAAGGTAATCAATGTGATGTGGCCATACTGCCCCTCACACACCTCCAGGACAAGGTAGTCAATGTGATGTGGCTACACTACTCCTCCCACACCTCTGGGCCTTGGCAAGGCCTGGAGGTGTGGGTGGTGCAGTGTGGTCATCTTAAAGAGACAACTAACATAGAGATGTGAAAAAGATGTGGGGGTTTAGAAATAGGATGTTATGGTAATCATTATTTTCTAAGGCCAGGAGGGCTAGTTTTCACCCTCCTTAATTTTTTTAAGGCGAGCAGTAGGTGAGCTAATGAATCGCTCTCCTGAAAATGCAAGGCCTGTAATATAGTCTCTTTTAGACTCCTTACCAATAGACTCTGCCTGAGTAGCTCATTGGGAAGGATTGGTATTTGTACCCAAGAACAGTTGTGAAAATTGTGGTTGGGCAAACATGGGGGGTCACACCCCATCTATAAACATAGTTATGGTCCTGTCACCTGAAATCTGAAAATGGTGATGAGCATTACCGGTTGGGCAAACCTTGTTTCTTAAGGATACTGTCCAATATATCACCTGTGGACCTTACTTCTTGGTAGATAGACGGTTGATAGGCATAGTTTGATCAATCTGGAACTCCAGAAATGAATGTCACTTGGGGCATTGTGTTGTCACTGAATCAGCCAGTCCATTTTTCTATTGTGACAATAACAAAGACCTTCACATAGATTGATGCATGCAGTAATAATGATGAGAGTATATCGTTGTTGTGGTAACCAAAATGGAAGAAGCCATAGGCACTCGTATCCTCTGATAAATTACTTCCAGTAGTACAGCACTCTGTCATAAGTATTCTCAAATACCCGAATGAGGGGACTTTAGATTGGACCCCACTGAGGGATTACCTCATGCCCTCATGGTGTAATGTGAATGAATGTTCAACACTAGAAAGCAAATAAGTAACAAATGTAACACCACGCTTTTACTTTTCTTTTCTAATCCTAGACCCAAAATTTGGTGTATTTAAGGGTCTGGATGGTTCATAGTACAAACTGCAGTAGATGGAACCTGTCACCCAAAATACACTTCATGCAGCGAATGCACATTTACACTGCGTATCACTTAGACTATCACACAGCAGCATGGCAAATCACATAACATATAACGGCAGTGCATGTGATAGAATCAACTGGATAGTAGAGCTGAAATGGTTAAAGGGCTTTCTTGATCGATTAATCACATGGATAAACCTTGGTTAACTGATTAATCACTTGCCCTTATAGGTAGCTGAATAATTGCTGTACCGTTGATGATTTATAGCAAAAACCCTTTACCCAACGTAAAGGACAAAAAATCAGCCAGCTCTACATACAAATATCTCCATTCAGATTTTATTATGTTTTCAATTTTTGTCTCAAAAACATAGCTTATGATCCCTCATTGGAACGAGCTCGTTGAGCTCGTTCCATTGAGGAATCATAAGCTATGTTTTTGAGACAAAAATTGAAAATTTTTAATAATTCAAGAATCTCTTTTGCAAGTGTCATCTGCTACCTGCATTGGGTAAAGGTTAACTTAAGAATGACCAGTTCCAGCTACTGATACAGTATAATGTTCATGCAAGTGAACAAGTATGTCAGCACATAACTTGCATGCTTTACTCTGTCTCATATAATTGATGTGAGTCAGTGTGACAATGTTTGCCTGTTTTGGAGCAAGTTTGATCCTTTCTTAACTCAGAAAATACAGTAGTTCAAAAGTAATGGTAAATCGCTGAATTACTTTTTTGATCAATAAAACATTGATAATTGGTTAATTGTTTAATCGGTTAACCGTTTCAACTCTAATGGATAGAATTAGACACCATCATATTGACTTAACCTTTGTGGTTCTTCTGACTGTGATAATGGAATACATCCATGATATACAGTTGGACCATGTTAATTGAATAGTCATTTGGCCAGTCAGCATTATTCAATCAACTGGAGTATTCATTAACAGGAAGTCAGCTTTTTTCCAGTACACTAGAGATAATCTGCACATTTAATCTGTTATATCTTGTTTGACAGAGCTCATAGAGCTCTGTCAAACAAGATATAAAAGATTAAATGCCTATATTTGAGGTACTGAGCCTAACCGAAGCCAAATAGGTCTGTAAACAAGGGGAATTTGGTGATTGTCCGGGTAATGTCTTGTTATATCGTAATATTTTTATACAGTTAACAGGAGTTTACTCTATAATCTACAGTACATGGAGAGTGTATTATCACCAAATCAACCACAGAGTGGAGATTCCACCCATGCAATAATTGCAAATTTGTTACAAGTCATAAACATCACAAGCAAAAGTTCCAGCCATTGGACCTCCGGGTTAAACCTGGAGGTCCATTGGCTGAAACATTGCTTGTGTTTTTTGTCCATATGTACAGAACTTGAAAGTGATACTTTGGGTGATAATTCCACTTCACGGGTGATTTAGTTACAATCCACTCTCCACGAACTGTATATGTAATTAACAGGTCAAATTTGTACTGAAGATATGGTCAATGATTTTGTGTTTAAAAGTTGTATTCACTGAACAGGTTTATTGAGTTAAGAGATATCCAGTTGAGTAGGCTACACACTACTACTTCAAATGGATATGAATTTGTGAAAACAGTCATCTGACGATCTAAATAGTGATGAGTAATTTGTTTTTTAATTACTAATTTGTGAAAAACTGTCAAATAATCTAATAAAAATTATAATCTCTAAATATAGATTATTAACACTTTACCCAACATAACGGACAAAACCCGCCAGTGCTATTCTCAAAATTCACCAATTAATTTTCATTATATTTTTATTTTTTGTCTCAAAAACATAGGTTATGACCCCTCTTTGGAACGAGCTTGTCAAGCTTGTTCCAATGAGGGGTCATAACCTGTGTTTTTGAGACAACAAATGAAAAAAAAATATCTATTAAAAATTTTCTTTTGCAAGTGTCGTCTGCTTTTCATGTTAGGTAAAGGGTTAAATGGAAGTGTCCTGACACTAATTTGTTGCCATACTAAAATGTTTGAATCATCAGTTTTCATTTCTCTTTAAGGTTCTGAATGTGGAAGAAAACAGAATAAAGAAAATTCCTGAGTCTGTTGGTGATATGAAAAATTTGCAAACATTAAATTTTAAAAGTAATAACTTTATCATTTCATTGTGGATTATGGCTCTTAGAGAAATTGCCTTCTCTGTCTATATCTAACAGCCATAAATAAGATGGGTGGTATATCAATTTTGAGTTCGGTTTCGATATTTTTAAGGGGGTGTACCTCGGTATCGGTTCTGTATTTGGTATCTGACTTGACTGAGATTTGCTGATAGTACTAAAGGGAAATTCACATCAGGAAAATACAGATGTTCTTGTATCATTCTTCCACAGCTCCACTATTGCCACTGCCAACAATGGCATTCTTTTATGAACACAAAATATATCTACAGTAATTTTGTGACTTCTTCTAAACAAACCTTAACCTTTAAAGGCCCATTGAGGCATTTGTAATCACAGAGCATGTGCCCTGACCATGCCATCTTCAGGAGGTCCTGCTGACAATAAACATGACACCTGGGCAGTGATTTCTAGTCACATCTTGGCTGACTGCTAAGGCAGCCAAGACTTGGCAAGAAATTACTGTAAGGCAGTTGGACATGTACAGGTTGCAGCCTAGTGAGAATTCAGGACAATTGCCCAGGCCCCTTGATGGTTGACCCTTTACCCAACGTAATGGCCAAAACCAGCCAGCGGTATTCACAAAAATCGGCAATTAATTTTCATGATTTTTTCATTTTTTGTCTCAAAAACATAGGTTATGACCCACTCATTGGAACGAGCTCATAACCTATGTTTTTGAAACAAAAAATGAAAAAAATTTGTTATTCAAGAATTTTGTTTGCAAGTGTCGTCTGCTTTTCAGGTTAGGTAAAGGGTTAACAAAACTGAAAAGAAAATCAGCCACTTCTTTCATGAAAATGAACCCTTCAACTGCTATCAAGCCTCAACAGGAGCTTATAAATAGTGAATGTAGGAAAATTAGAAGATTCAGACTGTTTCTGTATTCAATGATTTTTTCGGTTTGGATTTTCAGTATCTTAATGATATCGGTAATGGTTCATTTTTTTGCAGACCTTTAGATCAGTCTAATTTGGGCACAATGGCAAATATGGATGTGGCCTGAATGGTTGGAGAAAAAGCACCGGTATTTTCTTCTTGGCGTCTGTTTTAGGTCCCCCATCTTAAAATGCTAGTTTACAACCCCTTGTTACAGGTCTTCACCATTATCACTGGTTCCCTCCCACCACCCTTTGACGTATGTTTACTCGACTAACTCGAGAAGGCTTCTTAGTTTCCCACTGTCGAGCCAAAGGTCTGTTTGAATGTAAATTGTTCATGGTGTTTACTGAGAAATGCCACAAACATGAATATAATAGATCTCAAGCTTTAAGTGCATGATCATATGGAATTTGCCACAGAAAAGCAATCGCCGTTGACAGTGTTGTATACGACACTGTTGGTGCTGATTGCTTTTCTATGACGTACTCCGTGGGTTTTTCCAAAATTATTTATCTGTTGCATTGATTCGAAGGTAAGCTCTGAGCTATATTACAAGCATCAGGGAAACCTGGATGAACTATATATTGCCGAAACACTGCAAAACTTTGGAAAAAGTTTCAAACTCCGCATAATTTGGGCGCAATTATCTTATTTGGGCACAGCGTTTACCATTGTTAATTGGGAAGAATTTAAAGGACTGTTTTTTAGCTCACTGAAGGGAGCTAAACTTATCACTTGCTGTCCGTCGTCTGTCAGGCATCGTGAACATTTTTCAAACGACTTCTCCTCGGAAACTGCTAGGTCAGTTTGCCCGAAGCTTGGTATGGATGTTCATTACCATATGTCAATTCAAGTTTGTTCAAATGAAATGGACATGCCCACTTGGGGCTGCATAGGGGCATGACTCTGATAGCACCCTATGTATATTAGAGAAATTTCTAAAAAATCTTTTTCTCCAGCACAAGTGGGCAGAATCATTTGATATTTGGTATACACCATTATGAGGTGGATCTGATTCAAGTTTGTTCAAATCGGCTCCCTGGATTCATATTTGGGCTCGCTATAGAAGCCCGAATTCGAACTTAGTGCATTTCAGGCAAATTTCTTAAAAAATCTTTTTCTCCAGATCCAGCAGGCAGAATCTTTTGATATTTGGTATGCAACATTGTGGGTGGATCTGATTCAAGTTTGTTCAAATCAGCCCCCTGGGTTCATATTTGGGATCAGTATAGGAGCCCGAATTTGAACTTAGTGCATTTCAGGCAAATTTCTTTAAAAATCATCTTCTCAAGATCCAGCAGGCAGAATCGTTTGATATTGGATATGCAGCATGCTTAGAGGGGTGAGCTTGAAGTTTGTTCAAGCCAAGTCCTTGGGTTCATATTTGGGCTCACTGTGGGAGCCCAAATTATAACTTAGTTCAAAATGAGGAATTTTCTTCAAAAATCTTCTTCAGATCCAGCAGTCGGAATGTTTTGATATTTGGTATGTAGCATCCTTGGGTGGGAGGGGGGGGGGGGGGGGATTCAAGTTTTGTTCAAGCCATATCCCTAGGTCCATATTTGGGCTCACTGTGGGGGCTCGAATTGTAACTTAGTTCAAAATGAGGAATTTTCTTAAAAAATCTTCTTCAGATCCAGCAGTCAGAATGTTTTGATATTTGGTGTGCAGCATCCTTAGGGGGATGAGATTGAAGTTTGTTCAAGCCAAGTCCTTGGGTTCATATTTGGGCACACTGTGGGAGCCCAAATTATAACTTAGTTCAAAATGAGGAATTTTCTTCAAAAATCTTCTTCTTCAGATCCAGCAGTCGGAATGTTTTGATTTTTGGTATGCAGCATCCTTGGGGGGGGGGGGGGGGGGGGGGGGGGGGGATTCAAGTTTTGTTCAAGCCATGTCCCTAGGTCCATATTTGGGCTCACTGTGGGGGCTTGAATTGTAACTTAGTTCAAAATGAGGAATTTTCTTAAAAAATCTTCTTCTTCAGATCCAGCAGTCAGAATGGTTTGATATTTGGTGTGCAGCATCCTTAGGGGGATGAGATTCAAGTTTGTTCAAGTCAAGTCCTTGGGTTCATATTTGGGCTCACTGTGGAAGCCCAAATGATAACTTAGTTCAAAATGAGGAATTTTCTTTCAAAATCTTCTTCAGATCCAACAGTCAGCATGCTTTTGATATTTGGTATGCAGCATCCTTAGGGGGGGAAAATTTAAGTTTGTTCAAGCCATGTCCCTAGGTCCATATTTGGGCTCACTGTGGGAGCCCGAACTGTAATTTAGTTCAAAATGAGGAATTTTCTTAAAAAATCTTCTTCAGATCCAGCAATCGGAATGTTTTGATATTTGGTGTGCAGTATACTTAGAGGTGTGAGATTCAAGTTTGTTAAAGCCAAGTCCCTGGGTTCATATTTGGGCTCCCTGTGGGAGCCCGAATTATAACTTAGTTCAATATGAGGAATATTCTTTAAAAATCTTCTTTTTTAGATCCACTGGTCAGAATCTTTGGATATTTGGTATAAGCTTTTATTAGGAGGGGCAGATGCAACTTGTTGAAATCAATTCCCTGGGTTGATATTTAGTCTACCTTGTCAGGTGAGCGCCCTCAGGCCCCCTGGGGCCTCTTGTTTGGTATATTGCCCATCACTACCATGATTAACACCACAAAGAGAGGCTACCAGGTATCTGTACATTTGCTGATTTAAAATTATAAGGCATGGCATGAAAGCATATAGTTCATTGCTTCAAAGTTACGGTATATTAATTGGTGCCACCCCCCACATAATTGTACACATACACTTTTATCACCTCACAGTGAACTCATAAAAACATGAATATCATGGAAATGGCATTTTTCTCAATTCATCTTTTAAATTTGTTTCCATCATTAACAGCATTACACTGCCACAAAGATGTTACAATGCAGTGTTTCCATTATACAAATGTAGAAGAAAACAAGAAGTCCTTAAAAGTTTTTATCGTAAACATTTTTTTTATTTACCCGCAGAGAAAATCATCATGGGGTAAATGTTTTGTGTGTAAAAATTAATTTTTAATCCCTTTCCTAGCAGTAATTAATTTAACCCTCTAACCAGAGCCTGTGGTTAAATTATTAACCCTTTGCCCAACAAATCTGCCCACGTAATATTCAAATTCAACAGTTGATAAAAAAAAAAATTTTTCAAAAAATTTCAACAAAACCATATCCTGTGATCCATCATTGAAATGAGCTCAATGAGCCCATTTCAATGAGGGTTCACATGATATGGTTTTGATGAAATGTTTTGAAAATTTGAAAAAATAATATTAAAAATAATAAATTTTGAAGCGTCTCCTTTGGGTAAAGGGTTAATCCTACTTGTGAGAAATTTATTTTTACTATAATTTAATTCCATATCAATGGACGAATGGGATGGCCTAGATGTTTTTTACTGAAAATTAGATAATTGATGTCTACACAATGCCCTTCTTAGTGTTTGTGTATGGTTATTATTACCTGGTTGAATGCTAGAAGTCTGTATTTGGTATGTACTGAAATGTTCCGCTGCTTCAGTTAATAGGCTTCATATTCTGTTTGTGTTCTTCATACTTTTTTAAGTAGTAAAAATCTTTGGTTCATATGGATTTGCCTTGTCACAATTTATTGGCAGTCTCCAGGTAGACCCACATGAACCAATTCTAACTACGAAAATTAAGGCCTAAAAAGGTTAAAAATCTGTTTCTCAAGCCCTCCTGCGTGGTCTTTTTGGATACCGCATGCTCTCTTTTTAAAACCAATGCGAGCTTTAAAAAATAAAAATTAAATGGTTTATGTCTGATATTTTACCCAAGTTAATAAAATTGATAAGTCTGTCCCTTTAGTGCAACAAGGCTTTGCAATGCTTTAGCATTGCAAAGCCTTCTTGCAGTCAAGGCACAAAATACACAACCAACCATGCTGTTCTGTACTGTAGATTATGAGGCCTAAGACATAAAACATCCATGAACTTTTGATGGCAAAGAAATAATTACAAAAAATAAAAAATAAAATAAAAAACTGCCCACCCGTATGCAATTTTTCAAAAAATGGCCTGAGAAACAGAAAATCTACTTTATGAGGCCTAATCCCAACACTTTATGATCAAGATTAGCCATTGTGCAGAAATATATTGCCTTAAATACAAAGAAATAAATAAATCCAGCTCTTTACTTGTTAATAAACTGCTGACAGTAATTCCCGGTTGCTTCAGAAAGCTTTTCAAGTGTCTTGCTTATCGCAGGAAAGTGGAGCAGTACTTGTTTACTGGTACACAAGTTCTATTTTACTGGTAAAATAGGACCCAGTAACTCATGTCTAGAGGCGAAAGTTCTCTAAAGTGGGCTGCAGAGGTATTAACAATTCACTGAACTTGACTTTATATTTGTGTGTGATGTGGTCCTGAAATAGCCATAGATGCTGAAAGTAACCTTAACCCTTTACCCAATGTAATGGCCAAAAGCGGTCAGCGCTATTCTCAAAAATCACCAATTAATTTTCATTATTTTTTCATTTTTTGTCTCAAAAACATAGGTTATGACCCCTCGTTGGAATAAGCTTGTTCCAATGAAGGGTCATAACCTCTGTTTTTGAGACAAAAAATGAAAAAACTTAGTTATTCAAGAATTTTTTTTGCAAATGTTGTCTGCTTTTCATGTTAGTTAAAGGGTTAAAGACCAGCAAATAATAATAATAGTAACAATCTTCCTTATCACAGAGAAGTATTTTTGCTGTACAACTTAACACTTTATTATACGACTATGTAATTTAGGCCAAATAAAAAAAATGAATTGATTCTCAGGCCATTTTTTTTTCAAATCAGTGAGGGAGGGAGGATTTTTATTTTTATTTTTTTTTCGTATAAAGGGTTGAGTATACTCAGTAAATCTTTTTGTTGTCTTTCCACTTGAAAAAGAGAAAAGTTTGTATTTTAGTGTAATTATAGTATACCTTTTATAACTGACTGCTGTAACAACAGCCAAAAGCATTTGTATTTTATTGTTCTTTTTAATGGTATAGATCTGTCAAACATGATCCCTTAGAATAGGCCCCCGTGAGTAACCAATGCTTTGGGTAGGAGTCCTTTAAAATGGGAAACCTGACTCTAAATGATTGGTTAAACTTGAGTGAGTTTATATCTGTGTTGCGGCCATTATTAGCCATGTGCAGAAATATATGACCTTAAACACCAGCAAATAAATAAATAATTAAATTATGATCCAGTATATCAGAATTTGCCTTGTTACAGTTTATGGGAGAGTGCCTCTGGGCACTCTCCCATAAACTGCAACAAGAAAAAAAATTTTACTGCAAACACAGGTAAATAATTATATTTCGAGAAATGTGAAAAAATGAGTTTTCACAAATTCTTAAAAAAACATGACATAATAAACATGCCTAATGAGGAGGTTCAAATCCAATGAGGGAGGGCCTGAGAATCAAAACATTATTTTTTTTTAGCCTTAACCGCTAGTTATCACCACTGTTTGATTGTCTTTTCCTGGTTACTGGAAAATCCCCACTGTGGAATCCGATTCTGTATCACTTAGTATGACAGACTATTTACGGGTGCATTCGAATTTGCATAATTAACTGTTCCGGTTGCAGACAGTACTTTACTCTGAGCTGGCATGGGTGTGCTCGAATGGCAGTTCGGGTTTACTGAAAATTAGTTCTTTTTTACTTCAATCCCATTTAGCCAAAAAACCTTGGGTGAATTGTTAATGCTATTAAAATTATTAGGAACAAGAAAAAGTACTGTAAATGGTTTTAATTTCGTTGGTCTCAAGCCAGAAAATAAGCAGACTGATATCTGCAAAATGAGGTCCCCAGAGGGTGAATTTAGTGATGCTACCCTGTACAGCAGGGTAGCATCACTAAATTTACCCTCTGTGACCCTCAATCTGAATCAGGGTCTCAAAACTAAACAGAAGGAGGTACCCAGAGGATAAATTGGCCCACTGTATGGGATAGCATCATCAAATTCTCCCTCTGGGGACCTCATTCTGCAAATGTCAGACTGCTTATTTTCTGGCCTGCCTATTTAGCCAAAAAACCTTGGGGGAATTGTTAATGCTAGCTTGGCATACAATGTTGAATTATAAGTTATAAATATAATAAACCTTTTATCACTACAGTGAAGTGATCTTGGTTGTCACATCACATCTACTTGAGGTCAGATCGCCGGATCAAACACGTGCGGCAGCTTGTTTGATCCGGCGATCTGACCTCCTCAACTCGACGTGATACTACGACCCAGATCACTTCACTGTAGCGAGAATATGTATGTATTTGCCTTTAAATTTCTAAATTTTAGATAATAGACTGAAAGTATTGCCTGAAGCCATTTGCAAGTTACCATGTTTGCGGCTTCTTGACATAAGCGGAAATGAAGTAGTTCATTTACCACAAAAATTATGCAATGACCGGACGCTTGAAAATTTAAATGTTGATGCCGAAAACATGGTTTATCCCAGCTCAGGTGAGTTTAATGTTAAAATGCAATCTTATTTACTTGCTTCGCATGAAGTATGATTTGTTTATTTGTCTATCTGACTGATTTTCTTACATAATTTTCTGCTATATGTGATAAGCTGTGATCACTGTTTACATCCTTATCTGCCTGTCCATCAATTTGTCTGTTGATCTTTGAAGAACTTTATTTATTAGACCATCTCTTGTTACATCTTAGAGTTACATCTTAGAATTTTTGTCTCAGTCAAGTCTTTGATTCGGTTTCAGTTTTTATTTCTGTTTATTTAACACTTTACCCAATGTAATGGCCAAAACCGGCCAGCGCTATTCTCAAAAATTGTCAATTAATTTTCATTATTTTTTTCCATTTTTGTCTCGAAAACATAGGTTATGACCCTCATTGGAATGAGCCCATCATAACCTATGTTTTTGAGACAAAAAATGAAAAAAATTAGTTATTGAAGAATTTTTTTTGCAAGTGTCGTTTGCTTTTCATGTTAGGTAAAGGGTTAACAAAAAACAGGAAAAACAATGAAATATTGAAACTGTAACAAAAGCCTCTTTTTAAAACTCAATGGTATACATAATGTTACATATACATGGCAGTATACAAGACAAGCAACATTCTCTACTTGTGTGGATCAACCTCAACCCACCCCACCCTCCCAGCCACCACCCCACCTTCCCCATGTTTCTTTTGGTGTTTGATTTGATTTGATGTACAATCACAGCAATGAAAATGATGACATTAACTGTCAATCTCGTAAGGTTTCCTCCCCATACATATGATGTCTCACTTGGAATTTGTTTCAGAAAATCCTTTGTTGGTAATTTTCAATCAAGTGCTGTTGATCACATGTTCTGAACATCTGGATGGGAATTACAACCTGTTCAGATTCAATAGCAAACTTTGTCCTCGCATTGATATTTAACAATGTTTTTTTTTTAGTTTCTGTACTCAGAGAAAAATAATTGACACTCTCTCACTTGACATCACGTCTTGGGAAGCTTTCTTTGAGATCTTCCAAAGAAATAATGTCAAGGATTGGAATTATCAACAGAGGTAAATAGTTACAGAAATTCAACAACTCATTTTGGCTGATACTGTAGTATGCATATGAACATCAGAGATCTTCAAAAACTTGGTGGTTGAGGTACTGGAAAGTGTGTTATAGAATCTTAAAAAAGGTCTTAGAAAGTCCTAGAATTTTTTTCTGTCAATGGTGTATGAATCCTGAAGTCAACCACAGGTTAAGTTTGCAGATATTTTTATACTGTACCAATGACCCAGACATAGCTGGTGCTAATTCTCAAAAATCTAGGGCCAAACACAAATTTTGCCCCCCAGTCCCCAAAATTTGCATCTAAAACCGAAAAAATCATGTCCTAAATGGTCCTCCATACTTTTCCTCCACTGCGCATGCGCAGTGTCAAGGAGGTCTCGAAATTGGCGCCATCAGTTTGTTTGGCCCTTCATCAGTTCACATCTGACTGATGTTTGTGCTTGTAAATCTCAGTTTAAATAATCCCAGATACATAAATATTAGAGAAATGGTGGATCTAAAGAGAAAATAGAAGGAGGAGAGGAAAAATGAGTGGCAGGAAATAATCAGGGCTGTAACTTTAAAATTTTTTACGAAATTATGTTATGTTGCCTAATTTCGAGGCATGGGCCTGTTGTTGTCATTCTTGCTATAAAGTTACACTGCTTGTTCAATGTTTCCTCTCCCTTTCCTTTAAGTCCCCCCTTGCTATTCTCCCAGGCTTTTGGCATATTTTTTGTAATATTATTACTAAAATTTCTTGGGAGTTTTAGCTGGGTAACAGAATGAATTCTGTTCTTTTCCCCATGTTTACGTTCTCACGCATGGGTGTTTAGGCATAGTGTTCTGCATCTACCATCTGATGTTCTGCAGTTTCTTCCCTGGAAGTCTCTGTTTTGCATCAGATAGTGTGTTATTGGTAACTGATTTCGGGCCATGTTTATCAGTGCCTGGAGTCATGTTTCTGATGTTTATACACCTCTTGTTTACATTGACAACGGTTTCTGTTGAGAAGGATTTTCTTGTCTTTGTATTAGCTTAATCATAACAAGATACATTATTATTATACGTAAGTGTTGCATTAATTTTTTTGTAGTATTTTAAAAATTTTTGTCCACACTTAGGCTTTTTGGGATCCATTGGGGCTCAACGTTACTTTCAGAAACTTGGGCTTTTCTGAAAAAATATTTTTTCAAAAAATTTTTTTTGATTTCAATTATTTTTTCTATGTTAATGGATCATGTTATTATGTATCTTTGTTTTCAGGGGTTGGTGCGAGTACGAGGACTTTTTGTGTTCTTTTCACAATGAAAGGATATTGTTCAAATTGTAATAAGAGGAAATCTTCCTCTGACTTTCATAATCATTGTATTAATTGTAGTCAGTGACTAACTCCTGTTCAGTATGTGTCAATTGGGATGACAAACATTGGAAACGTGTGTCACGGTATGTTGTTAGCGGGGAAAAGGCCATGCCGGTCCTTTCTCCACAGGGTCACTCTAGTTTATCAATCTCTATTTCAGAGGAACAAGAACAGGGTGATGTTTCCGTGATGTCTTCCAAAAGTGTGCCTCCGTCGTCACAGTTAAATGACGAGCTAGCGGCAAAAGTGCTCATGGAAATACGTCAATTGCCTAAGAGGTCCCTAGTAGGATCGACGGCGTTGGCGTCCGCTAGCTCGCCTGGTGTAGCGACCATTCATCGAATGGCTCGGCAGCCGGGTTCGTCCGTTGCAGTCCAGGAAGGAGATTTGGGTGATGCGAGCACTATAATAAGACAAAGTGCACACCCAGTGACGACGGATCAGAGGAGAGAAGAGAGGAAGCCTATTAGTCTGGTTCCTAGCTCGTCCAGGTCCATCCGGGCAGCGAGCGAGAGAGGTCCCTCTCTCGTACAACAACATCTGGCACCAGATGTTGTGGTACAAAACGTTTCGCATTCGGAGCATACGTCCGCCACTCGGGACGCTCTGTTACATAGACATTCTGGAGAGACTGTCGATAAGGCTTCCTCGTTCTCACGGCAGCGCACACGACCGCACCTTGGCTAGGTGACCACGGATATCCAGCCAGCTTCGCCAATCAGGGATTCCACGGCGACCAGGTCACGCCATCCGGTAGCCAGGGACACGAGGCCTGTAGACTCCGGACGTTCGCATAAAAGAAGTATGCAGGAGTCAACAGACACGGAGCTTCCAGCGGCAAAGCAATGTAAGACCGCTACTCCACAGGCCTCAGTGACGGACGTGCTATCCCAAATAGCACAACTTATCGCAGCATCCCAGCAAATGACAGAATCTCTGTCAGATCAGGAATTATCCGACGACGCTGGGTCGGTACGCTATGCCGAAGCATCGGGTACGGACGACCGAGAACTTCATAGGGTCCGACAGGATGGCGAAAGGGATTCGGAGGATTTGGAGCTTTCCCTTTCGGAACAACTTAAAGCTGCCGTAGATTTTATCCGGCATTATCTTCCAGAGGTTGTTCCGCCGGACCAGATTGCTGCGATGCTGGATAAGAGACTGATAGCGTCATTGGACACAGAATTTTTTGATCGGTTCAGGGACATCGTCCCTGAGTTTCCGACACAGTCCAATAAGGTCACAAGAACATTCGAATTATTGAACGACGCTATTTATAAGCTTGCTACCAAAATGGGCAAGTCTGGTTTCTTATCCGCAAATGCCCTAAATCTGCCTTTCATCAATTCAAGGAATAAATTCGAAACGGCAGGACAGGGCATACCGAGAGTTCCTCTGCGTCTAGACGACGAGGCTGAAGACTTGGAATTGTCTATACCGTCGTCTATGTCAATTCCAACCACGATGTTGGAAACGACAATAATGTCTAACAGAGTTAACTTAGACGCTTTATCATACGCAGATCACCTTACTAAGGCGTTATCATTATGTCTTCAAGGGAAAGAATTCCAGGATATACAATCCTCATTAAGACTTCTTTCAAGGGCAGTAGCTTATTCCACGTATAACTCCACCCTTTCAGTGGCAAACCTGGAGTTGGTTATACGTGACGCAGCCCTAGGTACATCCACGCGCGTGGGTGGTAAGGTGAAGAACTCTCTCAGAGTCGCTTCGGTCTCCAGAGAGCTTCTCTTCGACGACAAGCTTTCAGCAATCTATGATAAGATAACTAAGAAAGCTTCGGATTCTCTGCCTTTCAAATCCGCTTCCAAAAAGTTGGATACAGCAGAAAAGAGTAAGACAGGCACTTCTGGGACAAGTACGCCCAAGAGAAGTTCCTATAGAGGTTCCTATGCGTCCTCTAGGTCTTATTCTAGAGACCGTCAAGGCTGCGACTCTTGTGGGGGGGGGGGGGGGGGGTGGGGACGTTCTTCTGGCCGTGATTACCGGTCAGACGTCCCTAGGTCGACGGGGTGAGGTGCGGGTCGCGAAGGACGTAGTTTCTCCTTCCGCAAGCCTCGCAGGTCCAGGAGGTGATGGTTTGAACCTCTATCGTGTTCCGGTAGGCAGAAGATTATCGAGTTTTATAAACGATTGGGCGTCAATTACGGACGACCCCTGGGTTCGAGGGGTAATTTCGGAAGGACTAAGAATATCCTTCAAACGAATGCCTCCATTAACTCGAAGTCCAAAATGGACTCAGCTTCTGTCAAATCCACAGAAAAGAGACGCTCTTTTATCAGAAGTACAGTCTCTTCTGAAGAAGAACGCGGTAGAGGTCGTAGAAGACCAGGAATCACCGGGTTTCTACAGCCATCTGTTTCTGGTTCCGAAACCAGACGGCTCGTTCCGTCCAGTCATAGATCTGAGCTGGATAAACAAGCTGATCGTCGCTCCGAAGTACTATATGGAGACAATTCGATCAGTCAGAGCGAGTATTCGGGTGAACGACTATGCTACAAGCATAGATCTCAAGGATGCGTACTTTCACGTCATGGTACATCCGACATTCAGAAAGTATCTACGCTTCGCAGTCCTAGGAGTTGTATTTCAGTTCTGAGCAATGTGCTTCGGTTTGAACCTAGCGCCCTGGGCTTTCACTTGAATAATGAACTCGGTAATGATATATTTCCGAGCTCATTCGTCTGCGGTAACGTCGGCCTACCTGGACGACATTCTTCAGAGGTACGGCAACGAGTTAACGCTTCAGAACGATGTGCAGAATCTGCTTCTATTACTCCGACGTCTCGGTTTTATAATAAACGAGGATTAGTCGGATCTGGTGCTGTCCAAGTCATTCACTCATCTGGGAATGAGCTTCGAGACACACAACAATCCTGTTCGTCTGACGTTAACCAGAGCGAAATTAATCAGTTGTTACGCTCACTATTGTCTTCACTCAGACAAAATCACAGCGAGAGAGTTCATGAGACTGATAGGTCTGTGCGGAGCCCCTGCGGATCTCATTCCGATGGGACGGTTACGCACTCGTCCTCTCCAAATTTTCTTGACTCAGAATTGGAGTGTAAAGATTCATTCGCTCGATATAGACGTTCTCTTGTCAAATCAAGTGAAACAAGAGATTCAGACTTGGGCAAACATTCAGTGGTTGACTCAGGGAGTCCCACTGCAGTTGCCGGATCCGAGTTTTACGATTATGACGGATGCCAGTCAAACAGGTTGGGGTGCAACATTGATCCCAACGGATTCAAAGTGCCAGGGTCTTTGGGATCCGCAGTTTCTAGGCAAGCACGTAAACATCAAGGAAATGATGTCAATTTGGCTTGCACTACGTCATTGGATGAACATTATTCAGAAAGCACATGTCCAAATCCTGTCCGACAATACGACAGTAGTAGCGTATATTCGGAACCAGGGAGGCACTCATTCCGTTCTGTTATTCAATTTAACGGAAAGAATCCTTCTGTTTGTTCTAGAACACCAAGTTCTACTTTCGGTCTGTCATATTCCGGGTCGTCTGAATGTATTAGCAGACTCCCTTTCACGGAAGGGTCGCTTGTTGCCGTCAGAATGGACTCTCAACAAACAGGTATTCAATCAGATTTGCTACCAATGGGAGCGGCCAATGATAGACTTATTTGCGACACAACTCAACAATCAGTTGCAGAGGTATGTGTCTCCATGTTCGGATCCCCGAGCATATGCAGCAGACGCTCTATCGATCTCGTGGGACGGAATGATAGGATATGCATATCCTCCAGCGCCATTGATTCAGCAGATATTGCTAAAGATTAAACAATCTCAATGCAAAATTCTGTTGGTAGCATCTCTGTCTCCACAGAGACCGTGGATAAATCTACTCAGGTGTCTGCTATGGGACTTACCGCGAAAACTTCCTCCACGAGAGGATCTTCTTTCGCAGGGGAAATCGCGTCAACTACATCACAACACGCAAGGTCTCAACCTTCACGTATTTCCGTTGTGCGGTCCTTCTTGCACGGCAAGCACTTTACAGGACGAGCAGTGGATGCGATTTCTAACTGTAGGAGGACCTCCTCTTCGCTAAACTATGCGGCTAAGTGGAAGGTCTTTTGTCATTGGTGTAGGGATCATTCTGTTGATATTTTTGATCCCTCCATTCCAGACATTGCAAACTTTCTAGTATACTTGTTTGACGAGATCAAACTGCAGCCTGTTACTATTAAAGGTTATAGGTCTAGGTTATCTGATACCTATGCACACCATGATAGTTTACAAATTGGATCTAATGTCTCTTTATCTAAATTAGTTAGAAACTTCTCGATAAATAGACCTAGAACCCTTAGATTAATTCCTAAATGGAATTTAGCTTGGGTTCTTCTTAAACTAAAAGAAAAGCCATTTGAGCCTCTTGAGACAGTAGATTTCAAATTCTTGTCTTATAAGACAGCATTTCTCTTAGCTTTCTCTTCTGCTAGAAGAGTCAGTGAGCTTCATGCACTATCTGTGGACGATTCTCTCTATCGTAGTGTCGGGAACACTATTACCTTGACTACTAATGTTGGATTTTTGGCTAAGAATCAGGCTCCTAATAAATATCTGGAACCTATTGTTATTAAGGCCCTTCTGTCTTCAGACGGGCATAGGCCTTTACTCTGTCCGGTTAGAGCTTTACGTATTTATAAACGAAGATCTCAGTTTATCAGAAAGGGACGAATACGCATCTTTCTGTCTCTGATGCCTAATAGAAAGGATATTACTGTCCATTCTATTGCTAGATGGATTCAATTAACTATCCGTACTGCTTATGATAATTTATCTTCAACTCAGCAGTCTGTGCTTAAGATTTCGGCTCATGAAGTAAGAGCTCTTTCTACATCTTGGGCTTACGCAAATAGTGTTGCTATTACAGATTTAATGAAGGCTGCATATTGGTCTCAGCCATCCACATTCACGAATTTTTATCTCAGAAATATTGAGTCCATTTCTGGAGACTTGCATTGTTTAGGTCCGTTATCTGTTGCTCAGAATGTCGTCTACTAAACAGCTGCAACTATAGTTATGCAGGCTTTCTGTTCCGGCAGTGACTCCATCCTGCTGCCCTCTTCGCTCTGGGCTATTTGACCCAGGTCACCTGCTTTATAGTGAAAAGCAAGGGGATACCTCCTCCGGAGTCAGTAATTCTGAGTCGTTACCGGGATGGTTTTAAAGTGTAAAGTTAATGTTTAAAATTCATTCATGTCATATTTTTAAAGTGTAGCTCGGTGTGAAGCATTTGTGTATGTCACGTGTCAAACGGGCGTTAATATACAATCCTCGGACACTTTTAAAGAGTATAAAGAGTCTCAGTTCTCTGGACTGACTTTATTTATTGGCTTACTTTAAAAATAATTAGTATAAAGGGTTATACTGGATGTTAATAGAGAACATGAATGTTATTATGCTCAATTATGGAGGGTGTTGTGTCTTTCTAATTTATCATAAATAAGAAAGATACATGTAAAGCCTAATACTCCTTTTCTCCTCGAGGGGATGACTCTATTATATATAGTTGAGCTTATTGGATTTTCCTCTATGTCCTAGGCCCTCCAGCCTTTTTACTATTCAGCTATGTCTGGGTCATTGGTACAGTATAAAAATGTTAAAAAATTTATAGTAATTTATATATGTTTTATACTTAACAATGACCCAGATGGGGATGGCCCTCCCAGGAGTTGGGAACTCATACCTCCCCGTTGAGTACATAACGCTGACCAGGCACTGCTTGTAAGAATGATAATTGGCGCCAATTTCGAGACCTCCTTGACACTGCACATGGTCAGTGGAGGAAAAGTATGGAGGACCATTTAGGACATGCTTTTTTCGGTTTTAGATGCAAATTTTGGGGATTGGGGGGGCAAAATTTGTGTTTGGCCCTAGATTTTTGAGAATTTGCACCAGCTATGTCTGGGTCATTGGTAAGTATAAAAAATATATAAATTAATATAAATTTTTTAACTTTTTCTGTACCAAGTTAACAAGCTGAATGAACTAGTGTGAGTGAAGTGAAATGTCTTATGAAGGACATAGTGAATGTGGAATAGGACTGCAACAATTAATCATAATATGCCCGAACTGCGATACACTGCTCACAATTCAATACATATCGTTGTTCACTGTGTATTGCGATACAATAAATATAAATAATTACAGGCAAAACAATTTGAAAGCTGGTGCAGTAAAACCCTGTTTTTTTGCATACCAGCATTGACAGTGCCAAGTAGGCCATTAACACAGGATTATTCAGTTAACCAAAGGTTGGTGAATTCCCTCTAGTTTGCTAAATATGTATTTGATTAATCCGTTATATCTTGTTTGACAGAACTCAGAGAGCTCTGTCAAACAAGATATAAGGGATTAAATTGTTTGAACATATTTTCTGAGCGGAAAAACACTGGAAAACAGGTCATAAAATCAAAACCTGAAATAAATGAATGCCAATGGAAATCACTTTGAGAAGTTACATATTGTTTAAAAAGTGTATTCAAAAGTTTGTAATAAAAGGAAGTGACTGGAAATGAATACATGTTGTTGTTCAAAGTATTTGATAGTTATACTTGCATGGAATGAGAGATCATGTGTATCATGATACGTATTGTATCGTGCAGATTGAATCACCATACATATTGTATCATTAGGGAAGCATATCGTTGCAGCATTAATGTGGAATGATTAGGATTGAACACAGCTGAGGGCTCTTAAGTGATACGTAATAAACCACTGTACCTTGTTGGGCTTCATAACATAAATTGAATTATCTATTTGGTGAATCATCACCAAATTAGGGCTGAAACTGTTGGCTCATTTTCAAAATCGACTAACCGATAGTTATAACCAGATAATATCCAGTTATCCATGGCCATCACATCACCGAATATGGGATCAAAACTATTGAGATTGGAAAACTTTATTTGCAGAAACTATTCAGAAGTGTGTCTACAAACGAACGTTGTCGAGTACTCAATAACGTTTGTATACATACTACAGAATAGTTCCTGCAATTACACAGTACTCATGGAAATTGCCGATCATTAATGAAGTCTTGAACTCTAAAGTCGATTATTTCTCAATATACAGAACACAGCATCGAGGTGTAATCTATCCCAAAGGAGAAGCGCAGACTTCATTTCAACCGTGGAATCACGATTACTCCCGATATTTGGGATAACCGGTTGACAGTTTTTCTAATTGTTTAGGTTTATTACCAAAGCAAACTTAAAATATAAAAAATTAAATAGTCTATGTCTCATATTTTACCCAAGTTAATAAAATTGATAAATTTCTTCCTTGAGTGCAATAAGGCTTTACACTCAAGGGATGAAATATACCATCACCATCCATGCTATTCTGTGGATTAAACTAAAACATAAAACAAACCAAGAACATGAACTTTTTTGATGGCAAAGAAATAATTACAAAAATGAAATATAAAATAAAAAATTGCCCATCCGCATGCAATTTTGCAAAAAAATGGCCTGAGAAACAAGATCTACCTTGTGGGGCCTTAAATGACTGCTTTGGTTATTCAACTTTTTTGTTCACTATTTTTTGTTAACTCTTGTACAACATCAAATGCAAGCAGACTCAACCTTTTTCTGTATTCTAAATCAGAAGTATTACTCAAAGCATATAGCTTGAAATAGTGTAACAATTGCCTAACAGATCCTTTAAAGTCGTCAAAAGTCCCCAAAAGTCCCTGAATTAACTTCATCCTTAAAACAATGAACTCTCTGCAAAGTACATGTTTGAACACCTATCTTAATAATTGTTCCTTTTATTTCTTTTCATGTGTAGATATCTGTAGAAATGGTACAGAGAGTATTATGAAATTCCTTTGCTCAGGTTTGTATATAAATATGTATATATAGACTGCATTTAATTTTTCTGGGAGAGTGGCTCAGTGGTTGCTCATTGATGCTTGGTGGTTCTCTCCGGGTGTTGAGGCTTCCTCTACCCGTAAAACTGTCATGGTCACGATTAGCCATTGTGCATAAGTATGTGACCTTAACCCTTTACCTAACGCAGACGATATCAAAATTTATTATTTTAAATATAATTTTTTTAAATTTTTCAAAAAATTTCAACAAAACCATATCATGTGACCCCTCATTGGAACGAGCTCAATGAGCTCGTTCCAATGAGGGGTCACATGATATGGTTTTGTTGAAATATTTTGAAAAATTTAATTTTTTCAACTGCTCAATTTGCATATTACGCAGGTGGATGCGGGCGATCCGTTGGGTAAAGGGTTAAACACCAATAAATAAATAAGTGGCTCAGTGTTTAGAGGTCCACAGTTCAGTCCTGACCAGCAGTAACTGTCTTATGTTCTTGGCAATGTTTTGTGTTCAACCGATTACCAAAAATGGCTGTTAACCGATTACAGGTTACTTGAGCTCACAATCGGCCAATTCCGATGCCAATTACAATTGAAATATCGTGCACTACTAGACAAGTCAAGGCTCAAAACAATTACATCATATTGAAGTTATTTTGTGGATATACAGACCGTTCACTACTAGATAAGTCGAAACTCGAAAGAACTACATTAAATTGAACCTATTTCAGTGTTAAACTCTGTTGACCCAGGTCCAGTAAAATTACCGGTTGTGCACACAGAGCCACGTTTAACACCCACATGCGTGCAACTGGTAATTTTTAATGCGACCTGAGTCAGTGGAGTGCAGTCTTCACTTTTCCGGTATCAACTGGCGATTGTCGCAAGTATGCTCGATTGTAAGCTTTAGGTGTCATTTAACTTTATATCCTGTAAAGGGGCATCCAGAGAGGTTAAGAATACACAATGCTGTGGTTTTTCAACTTTATTTAATGGTATCATTGACATCATTTTACATTAACAATTGAACAATTGCAGAAGATAATAAAATGTGGTTAATGAATCATCACAAAAACACTTGGCAACAATCTGTTGAACTGATGTTTCAGGAGCCGTTGCTGTTATCCGATTGCCGAGAATCGGCTGATTGAGGTAGCTGATTCCGGTCATCGGTTGAACACTAGCAATGTACTTAATCTTGATTGCCAACTTCGAGGCACGATGGTGTTGTGTACTAAGGCATACTGCCCGTTGAAGGAACCTTGCTTGTGCAGAATTAGTATGCTGTGGAGTCTGACAGGTGCTTGCTGCTGCTCGGTGGTTCTCTTTGGATGCTACAGCTTTCTCCACCTATAAAACTGTCTTGACATGACATGACCCTGGCTCTCACAAATGTTGTTAACCCTCAATAAATAAATATTTATCTCTAAAGATGCATGGATATAAGATAACATAATTGATTAGCTACTTTGCCTTTGAAACATATTCAGTTAACTGGACAAGAGTTTGGTCAGTTTCCTGTATTCTAGTGAATAATTAATCATTTATTGAGCTCTGTCAGACAAGATATACTGGAAAAATTAAACCTGCATTTTTGCTGTACATGTTTTTTATGAATGAGAAAATGACAAGTTGCCTTCCAAATCTGTTTTATTGCGCTTCATTGTCATTAGGGGACTGGGAAGGCTGAGTTGACAACATTAAAAAAATATGTTGAATGGATAACTGTTGGGGAAAAATATGCTTTTAGCTCCTTAACAAGCCTGAAAATAAGCAGACTGTCATCTGCAAAATGAGGTCCCCATAGGGTGAATTTTGTGATGCTACCCTGCACAGCAGGGTAGCATCACAAAATTTACCCTCTATGAACCTCAATCTGAATCAAGGTCTCAGTCCAAAACAGAAAGATGTACCTAGAGGATAAATTGGCCCACTGTATGGGATAGCATCTACAAATTCACCCTCTGAGGACCCCATTTTGCAAATGACAGGTTGCTTATATTCTGGCTTGCTCCTTAACCCATGAAGGCCTGGACAATTGTCCTAAATTCAGACTGACCACAGCCTGTACATGCCCAGTGACTTAGTGATGATTTCTAGTCAAATCTTGGCTGCCTTGACAAGAAACCGCTGCCCAGATAATATGTCTATTGTCGGCAGAACCTCCTCATGATGGTAAGGTAATGCCACCTGTTCTGAGGCCGTAAGAGTTGGAAATAGGTTAACTAGCAGATGACACTTGCAAAAACAATTTCAGGAATAATGGAAAGTTTCCATTTTTACCTCAAAAACATGGCTTATTATGCCTCATTGGGATGAGCTTGAAGAGGTAATCCTAATGAGTAGAGCTGGGCAGACTGAAATTTCAAGTTCAATTTCAATATCGGTGTTTTTAGAGTGATTGACCTTGGTATTGGTATGGTATTTGGTATCAACAACATACATGTACTTGTAGCGATACCACAAAGTTTGTGCACAGTGTTCATTAAACCACAACAAACAACAACATACATGTACTCATACCGATACCACAAAGTTTGTGCACAGTGTTCATTAAACCACAATGAACAACAACATACATGTACTCATAGTGATACCACAAAGTTTGTGCACAGTGTTCATTAAACCACAATAAACAACAACATACATGTACTCATAGTGATACCACAAAGTTTGTGCACAGTGTTCATTAAACCACAATAAACAACAACATACATGTACTCATAGCGATACCACAAAGTTTGTGCACAGTGTTCATTAAACCACAATAAACAACAACATACATGTACTCATAGTGATACCACAAAGTTTGTGCACAGTGTTCATTAAACCACAATAAACAACAAACATAAGGCCACACAAAGTAGATGTTCTGTTTCTCAGGCCAAGTTTTGTAAAATTGCATGCGGGCGGGCATTTTTTTATTTTATATTTTATTTTTGTAATTACTTCTTTTAACTCCTTGGTTTATTTTATGTTTTAGGCCTCATAATGTACAGAATAGCAAGGGTGGTGGTGTATTTCATCCCTTGGGTACAACAAGGCTTTGCAATGCTGAAGCATTGCAAAGCCTTGTTGCACTCAAGGGACAAATTTATCAATTTTATTAACTTGAGTAAAATGTCAGACATAAACCATCTAATTTTTATTTTTTCAAGTTTGCATTGGTCATAAAAAGAGAGCATGCGGCAACCAAAAAGACCATGCGGGAGGGCCTAAGAAACAGATTTTTAATTTTATTAAGCCTAACAGAAATGTGTTAACCATTTGCACACTTCAATACACGAAAATTTAAAGCAGCAAATTTTTCCCTATTATGCAACTAGGTAATTAACCAATTTAATCTTGTTTGACAAAGGTCAACGAAACTATCAAACAAGATTTAATTAGTTAAATTCCTAGTTGCATTATGAGAAAAATTTACACATAAAATGATTCAAATTTTTGGACATCTGTGTGCAGGGGGTTAACCATTATCAAGTTGAGTGGAATACACAATTTTGTAGTTTACCCCTTTATCCAGCACACATGATGTCAAAATTTATTATTATTATGCCCCCAACCTCCAAATGAGGCTTCAGGGGTATCTAGTGAAGCCCTCCGTCTGTCCATCAGTCTGTCTGACGATCTGCCCATCCTTCCATCCATCCATCCATCCATCCATCCATCCATCCATCCATCCATCCATCAGTCTGTCTATCTGTTTGTCCATACAAACGTTTTACATTGTAATTTCAAAGCCATTGCTCGGATTTAGATCTCCTTTGGTATGCTGATAGACCTGCTTGGGGGAATGGATATGCGTAAGGAATGGGTTCCGGTGAATAATTTCTCCCAGAGTTGTGGCCCTTTTTCGACTTAGAAATTTTTCTGTTTTCACTTAGAAAATTTTTCTCTCCCACAATCCATCAATGCTACTTTGACCTTGCTTATGGGTTGGAAGCAGTGGCCCATGCTTTGCGTTGCGCTTGTTTTAAGAATTGTTTTTCAAATTTTTCAAAAAATTTCATCTAAATGATATATAACTCCTCATTGTAACAAACTCAAAAGAGCTCATTCCAATGACAGGTCACATGATATTGTTGCTTGAAACATTTTGATAAATAATTTTTTTCAACTGCTCAATTTGTATATTTTGCAGATGGATGTGGCAAATTCGTTAGGTAAAGCATTAATAATTTTTTTTGCAGAATGTGGCCTTGAATACTTACCTCCTTCCAACTTTCTATTAAATGTGTTGGAACCGCCACTACCTATATCACCGACTATGAAAAATGCATCATTCAAAGCCTTTGAAGAGGACGAATCAAAATTGAAGGTAATATTATTATACTGGCTCTGTTATACCTAAAAGAATTTTTAAACAACATTGTTGTCACCTTACAATTAAGCTCTCTTTGAAGCTTGGATACAAGAAAGATTGTGTTATTCACCTATTGAATTTAGCATATTCAGTTATAGATCTCTCCTGAAGGAATTAGTTTAGTTTTCAAATTCATGAAGCTAAGTGAGAAGTATATACTGAATTTAGTACATATGATGTTTTTAGTGTGATAAGCAACTCTACATGTGGCAGTTTTGGTTGGTTGATTGGTCTGACTGCCCATCTGTCAGTCGGCATGTGACCAACAAGATTTCTGTTACCAACAAACTTTTTGAAGTAATTTAAAACCCTTTGTGGAATCACATCATAATTGGTTTGCAATTGTAACTTACTAATGTCTCCCCCACATGTTCAATTCTGTTTTTTTCAGGGTGTTTTTATCAGAGTTATTGCCCTTTATGGTCTTTGTTTCATTTTTTCCATCCGCCGCAGCTTAGATGCAAACTCGTCATTTTTAGCTCAACTTTGACGTAGGCAAATTTGAGGTTTTGTCATGGCCCATCATCTGTCTGTCTGTCCATCCATCAACAATTCAGTATGGCTCGGGCTGGAGGCTGTATTTAAGAACCAATCTTTACAAAACTTCTTGGGTACCCTTGTTATCACCGTGGGACAAGAACCAGTGTTTTGGGGTGCGGTCAGAAATTCGAGATTGCCACCAGCAGCCATTTTGTACCGAAATTAGTGCAATCAATTTTCTGTACAGAACTTCTGTATGAAAGTTCTGATTTGAATAAATTTTTGTATGAATTTTTAGTTTCTTATGATGAGCAGCTTTACAAAGGCAATTGTAATTCATGAGTTAAATTTGTTCTTGTTATTCTTTCTGAACCCTTACTTGGAATGGCCGAGATCTCAGGTAAATTCACTCTTACCGTGCTCTAATTGCCAGTAGCAGGTCAATTAGAACATGTCTATATCCACGCTACTTGCAGTAGATTGAACTCTTACACCGAGTCACGATTTGAACACACCCTGTAAATTAGATCATGGCAAATAGACTGAGATCGAAAATGACATTTTTGGGTTTGTTTTTCAAATAAAACTGGTTTGGAGAATTTTTTCTCTTCTAACGATGACAGAAATTACAGTGGAGATAAACAAATGTCTCTTGTTTCGTTAGACATTCAGGAATTTGACTATGGAAAGCCTTTGGGTCTCGTTAACAAATGGTTTTCCACAGTCAAATTCACGATTGTTTAACTCATCAAGAGAGGGTTATCTTCTAAATAACCATCAGTGGTCCATTTTTAGCTCAACTTTGACGAAGCCAAATTTGAGCTTATGCCATGGCCAGTCGTCCGTCTGGCCATCTGTTCGTCTGGCTGTCTGTCCGTCTACAATTCAATACGGCTTGGGCTAGAGGCCGTATTTATGAACCGATCTTTACGAAACTTCTTGATGACTTCTTTGTTATGACCGTGAGACGAGAACGAGGAGTGTTTTGGGGTCCGATCCAAAATTCAAGTTGGCCGCTGACGGCCATTTTGTACAGACTTAGGTGAAATCAGATTTTTGTGCAGAACTTCCATATGAAAGTGCTGATTTGAATAATTTTTTGTATGAATGTTTAGTACCATCGGATACATCACATATAATACGTGTTTTTTTCTCGTACGTAAATTATGCAAATTAGACCAACTTTGATGTATTTAGTGTTACTTTCAGCACTGTAAGTGCAAATGCCAATACGGCTCGGGCTAGAGGCTGTATTTATAAACCGATCTTTACGAAACTTCTTGGGTACCTTTGGTATCACCGTGGGACAGGAACGAGTGTTTTTGGGTGCAGTCCGAAATTCAAGATGGCCGATGGCAGCCATTTTGTACAAAATTAGGTGCAATCAGATTTTTGCACAAAACTTCCATATGAAAGTGCGGATTTGAAAAAAAATTTGTGTGAATGTTTAGTAAAATGGAATACATCACATACAGTACGGGTTTTTTTTCTCGTACAGAAATTATGCAAATTAGATAAATTTTGATTTATTTAGTGCTACTTACACACAGTAAGTACACATGTCAATACGGCTCGGGCTAGAGGCTGTATTTATCAACCGATCTTCACGAAACTTCTTGGGTACCTCTGTTATCACCTTGGGACGAGAACGAGTGTTTCTGTGTGCGGTCCAAAATTCAAGATGGCTACCAGTGGCCATTTTGTACAGAAATTAGGTCCAATCAGTTTTTTGTACACAAGGGATGTTCTCACTTACCCAGCAGCTATTGTTTTGAGTATAGGTGTTGAAAGTGGTGACATCAAAGGGTCGCCGCTTATAGTCCGTATTATTAATTTTTGGGGGAGTTATGAACAAGACGTAGATTATCATTAATTAAATTTATTACCGATTAACCATTCAAACGCCAGACAGCAACAATAAATACATTAACTCATACCCATAATTTCAGTATTACAATGACAGACACCAAGAATACATAAGAATAAACACAAAGTCATTCAAAAGCCAGTATTGTGGCCCACAGCATCTAAGAATTGAAGATTGTTCATTCGCCCCTGCAAGTACATTAACTTTAAATGATTGAGTTTGTTGTCGATTTGGACATATCGTTGTTGCCGAGGTCTGCTCCTGGCACTAGCTGCAGTTTGTATGATAGACACTTCTTGATAGGCTTGCTCTTGTCTGAGAAATTCAATTAATGTAAAGATGTTTGGCTTTGACGAAATGAACAACTGGAGCTTTCTATGCCATCCCTCGACGTGATTTGTAGTTCGCGGCCCCTGTGTTTCATGATGATTCCACACTTGACGTCCACGAGCTCCCTCCACCCAATAACTTGTCATGTAGTCGTTAAACTTCGTGACGCCGCTACCTTCCGGGGACTACAGCTCAGACTAGAGGCCTTATTTATGAACCGATCTTTACGAAACTTCTTGGGTACCTCTGTTATCACCGTGGGATGAGAACGGGTGTTTTTGGGTGTGGTCCGAAATTCAAGATGGCCACCAGCAGCCATTTTGTACCAAAATTAGTGCAATCAGTCTTTTGTACAGAACTTATGTATGAAAGTTCTGTTTTGAATAAATTTTTGTGTGAATGTTTAGTAAAATGGAATACATCACATACAGTACGGGTTTTTTTCTTGTGCAGAAATTATGCAAATTAGATGAATTTTGATTTATTTAGTGCTACTTATACACTGTAAGTGCACATATCAATACGGCTCGGGCTAGAGGCTGTATTTATCAACCGATCTTCACCAAACTTCTTGGGTACCTTTGTTATCACCTTGGGATGAGAACGGGTGTTTCTGAGTGTGGTCCAAAATTCAAGATGGCTGCCAGTGGCCATTTTGTACCGAAATTAGGTCCAATCAGTTTTTTTGTCACAACTTCTATACAGCTCGTATTTGTGAATTGATCTTCACAAAACTTCTTGGGTACCTTTGTTTTCACCTTGGGACAGGAATGAGTGTGTTTTGGGTGCCTTTGTTATCACTGTGCTATGAGAACAAATATTTTGGGGTTCAGTCAGACCCACTCTGGGACTCAAAGATTTCTTTTCTAGTTTAGCATCTGACTGTCACCCACCTTTACAATACTTTACCTATACATTTGTTACAGGCTATGGTCAGTATTTATGTACAGACCGTTACAATACTTGATATGTACCTTTGTTATCAGGTCATTACTTAGATGTTTGTCTTTTCTGTGTCACATACTATACATGTACATGTCTTGACAAGTTGAGCTACAGTGTCATTGACACTTTCATTAGTTACATATTCCCTTGTGAAATGTCCCATTGGTATTGTTCTATTTCAAGTATGAAGTTTGTCCAGTCCAGGCCTGAGCAATACTAAACAGATGTTTTCACTTAATCAATCAGTATCCAGCAGTTGACTCAGTTGAACTAATAAACAAATATAACATATTCAGTGTTTTACGTACCAAATATACAAGTTGAGGGGAGCATTGTGGTTACGCCATTGGACTTCAAACCAAAGTGTCCGCAGTTCTGTCCCCACCAGGGGTAACTGCATTGTGTCCCAGGGCAAGGCTGCTAATCCCAGTTCCATGTGGAGACATGGTATCGCTGCAAGGCATACTGCACGTCGATGGTGCACTTGTCTTCAACCAATGCAAACTCTGCTTGTACGAAGTTAGTACATTGTGAAGTCTTGACAGTTGCTCGCCAATGCTTGGAAGGTCTCTCTGGGTACTCTGGTTTCCTCCACTCGTAAAACTGTCCATTACGAGGTGACTCAGGCTGTTGAAAGTGTTGTTAAACCCCAATAAATAAATATAAGTTGAGAGCAACAGAGGAGAAAATTGTCCTCTAAATACTTTGTCCAATAAAATGTGTGATCGTGGTATATCTGTATATGCTAACAAACCTATTAACTTAACTCTTTCAACACGAGAGACCCCTTTTCCGGTCCAGGAACACGATACATCATAATTTCATTAAGTAGGATGGCTACTAAGTGAACGTGCGTGGCAGAACAATTAATATTTTCAACGTGCATCCTTCAGGCTGCACGTTGAAAATATTAATTGCTCTACCCCCCAAATAATGGATATGGACTCTTTCAATTTCCGTTATTTAACTGGCATGCATGGGAGATACCACCAGTGTTCAAAGGGTTTATCTTGATGTGTGCACTCATCAATATTTAACTACTTCATAGATATCTACCTGACATTCTGTAAATATTTTTAATAAAAATTCCATGTTAGACATAGGCCTGTTTTTTTAGCTTAACTCGACAAAGTCAAGGTAAGCTATTGCCATCACCTGTGCAGAAGTCTGTTAGTCTGTTCACATTTTCCTTTAGCCCAGGCTACACCTCGTAGTTCTTGTCCGGTCGTCATGAAATTTCATATGCTGCAGGTTTGGGGTCATGTCTAGATGAGAACATCCCCTTTTGGTCGCTATCGGTCAACCATGATGGCTGCCCGAGCACAAAACCCTAAAATCTTTAGCACAGTCTACAGGTCGTATTTATGAAGGGATTTCATTGTAACTTGGTAGGATGCCTCTGTATAATATCTAGATGAAAACGTCCCCTTTCTGTCATGATCTGTCAACTGTGATGGCTGCCCAAGCCCAAAACCCAAAAACTATTAGCACAGTCTGCATGTCACATTTAATATGGAGGGATTTCATTGTAACTTGGTAGGATGACTCTGTATGATGTCTAGATGAGAACTTGCCTATTTGGTCGTGATCTGTCAACCATTACGAATGCCCTAGCCCAAAACCCGAAAACCTTTAGCACAGTATACAGGTCGTATTTATGGGTGGGATTTCATTGTAACTTGGTAGGTTGACTTCATATAATGTCTAGATGAGAACATCCCCTTTTGGTCGCGATTGGTTAACTGTGACGGCTACCGGGGCCTGACGCCCAAAAACCTTTAGCACAGTCTACAGGTCATCATAATTATGAAGGAATTTCATTGTAACTTGGTAGGGTGACTCCAAATAATTCTAGATGAGAACGTCCTGTTTGGTCGCGGTCATTCAGCCATGATGGCTGCCCAAGCCCAAAACCCCAAAACCTTTAACATAGTCTATAGGTTGCATTTTTGGAGAGATTTCATTGCAACTTGGTAGGTTGACTCCATATAATGTCTAGATGATAACTTCCCCTTTCGGTCGAGATTGGTCAACTGTGATGGCTACAGGAGCCCAAAGCCCGAAAATCTTTACAACAGTGTGCAGGTCATATTTATGAAAGGATTCCATTGTAACCTGGTAGGATGACTCCAGATAATGCCCAGATGAGAACATCCCTTTTGGTCACGATCATTCAACCATGATGGCTGCCCGAGCCCAAAATGCAAGAAACTTTAGCACAGACTACAGGTTGTATTTACGAAGGGATTTCATTGTAACTTGGTAGGATGACTCAGTATAATGTCAAGATGAGTACGTCCTCTTTTGGTTGCGAATGGTCAACCATGATGGCTACACAGGCCTGAAGCCCAAAAATCTTTAGCACAGTCTACAGGCCATATTTATGAAGTGATTTCATTGTAACTTGATAGGATGACTCGTTTTGGAATAATTTCACTGTAACTTGGTAACTTTTGTTGACATACATTAACTGTGAGGGCCACATACATTAACTGTGAGGGCCACATTAACCCACAATTCTTTAGTACAGTCTACACATCATATTATTTTTATTGAAAACATAGCATAGAGGGAACAGAAATTAACATATTCCCAATTATCACAATTCTTGTCTTATTTCATAATCCTTTCATAAACATTGAACATTATCCTTTTCATAAAACACAACACAGAGACAAGTTAAGCTACAGTGTCATTGACACTTTCATTCACTTGACAATGTCAAGTATGAGCTGTCTCTCCATCCATCCATATGTCCTTCCGTCTGCCCATCCACAATTCCTTTAGAACACCCTTCAGGCCGTATCTCGTACCCGATCAGTTTAAAATTTCATATGTGGCTTTGGGGTAATGTCTAGATGGGAGCTATTGAATTTTTCCAAATATTGTTGTACAATTCTGGCCACAGTTAGGTATTGTTTAGGTGTAATCTTTGTACTGTGTATATTTTCCTGGGAATGTTTTTATTAAGGATAAATCTTAGTCATTTTCAGTTGTCAGAATTTGTGTTTAGGTCAGCATTGTAACTTCAAGTTTTCTTATTGCAGGGGAATTATTTTTTTCAGCTCTTCTGTTGGGCAGTGATCATTTCTATTAACTTTCCTAGTCTTAATAGGGATTGTTAGGTCAATTTTTAGCTGCGTCTGACAAAATGTCAGCAGAGCTTTTCTAATGCAAAGCTGTCCAGTATCCGTCCATCATCAACATTTTGTTTGTCCGCGCTATAATTTCTTAACCACTGAATATTTTTTACCAAAACTGTGTAACAGTATGTATTGTCACCAGATAGTGTCTCATCGGTCATAATAAGATCTGTACCCTCAAGGTGAAGGTCACTAGCCCCTTAGATCAGGTAACAGTCAAGAAAACTTTGATATTTTACTATACTTTTTGTCCATTCCATATAATTTGATCTAATTAGCAGATCTTGTTCATCCTTGGTACAATTATTATACCCCCACTTGAAGAAAATTGGGGAGGGGGGGGGGGTATACTGGATTTCATGCGTCAGTCACCCACACTAGGCGGTATGCCACGGTGGGGGTATACTGGGCGACAGACCATCTCTTGTTGCTCATGAATCAAAGGTGTGTCGCAACTTTGATCCAGGGTCTTGTCAAGGTCACAGACAGCCAACTTTGATATTGTTATACAGCCTTTGTCCAGTCCATATAACTTGGTATGAATGACAGCTCTTATTATGCCCCGACATCCAAAGGAGGATTCAGGCATAGCTAGTGAAGACATCCATCTCTCTGTCTGTCCAAACATTTTAGATTGTAATTTCAAAGATATTGGTCGGATTTGGATCTCCTGTGTTATGCTGACAGACCCACATGGGAGAACGGATGTGCACAAGGAACGGGTTCCATCCAATAATTTTTCCCAGAATTATGACCTCTTTTCACTCCTTCGACTGTCGAACAATACCCTTTTGGCTACTTGGAAGATGCCATCGGGTCGGGAGCAGTGGCCTTTGCTTTGGGTGTCCTTGTTTATACTTGGTACAGTTATTGCTCATGACTCAAAGGTGTCTTGCAATTTTGATCCAAGGTCATATCATTAAGTTAAAGGTCACAGACAGCAAAACTTGGATGTTGTTATACAGCCCTTGTCCGGTCCATATAACTTGATATGAGTGACAGATCTTATCCATAGGTGGTACCATTATTGCTCATGACTCAAAGGTGTGTCATGACTTTGATCCAAGGTCATATCATCAAGGTCAAGGTCACAGGCAGCAAAACTTTTATATTGTTATACAGCCTTTGTCTGGCCTGTATAATTAATTCTATGTGTTAGATCTCGTTCATACTTCTCACAATTGTTACCCATAACCTGACATTGTGTCATGATCTTGACCCAATGTCATATGATGGTTAAGATCACCAGCAGTAAGATGGGTTCTTGTCTGGTATTTAGCTTCCCCTAAAAGCAGTGACCCTTGGTGGAGCTGTCTAGGTTGAGAGGTCTCTTGTTTAAAACATTTTTCTGCCACAAATGACTTAAGTTTTCAGTTGTAATTTTTAGTGGTTTTTTTTAATCACATGTCCTCAAGCCTTTCATATTGCATTTGTGCCTTGTTTTTAAAATATTTGGTCAAATATTAGTTATATGCAGATTTTTTTTTTTTTTTTTTGCAAGTAATATTGAACTTGCTTGATATAGTTGTCTTGAGGTTTGTTTAAGTAACTGTCAAATCAGAATGTAGTTGAGTGATGTGGCATTAGCTTCCCTCTTGTTTTTGCTGTGGTAATCCTCTAAAATTCTGGACTATCCCTAGCTCTTTGAAATCCATTGAACGTATACAATTCAAGTCTAGGAACCCTGTGTACCATTACCAGTCAGAAACCAAAACAAAACAGAGCATCAATTTTTTTTATACTAAACTGAAACCTTGACGTACATCAAACCAGAACAACAAAACTACACACCACTACCATTTACTTGTAATTTTTTGCTCTTTAACCCTTTACATAATGAATCGGTCGCATGTGCCTGTGTAATTTACAAATTAAGCAGTTGAAAAAAATATATTTTTCAAAAATATTCAACAAAACCACATCATGTGATCCCCCTTTTTTTGGAACAAGCTCATCGAGCTCATTCAGTTGAGGGATCTCATGATATAGTTTTGTTGAAATTTTACGAAAAATTTTGAAAAATGGTAATTAACTATTCACCCAACGTTATGGCCAAAACCGGCCAGCACTATTCACGAAAAATCGCCAATTAATTTTCATTATTTTTTTATTTTTTGTCTCGTAAATATTTATCATTCATCTGGATATAATAAAGAGCACTGATTACAGTACAGCCATCATGGATGGGTCAAAATGTAAGGGTGGACATTTTTCCACGCATATAATTCAGAGATGATCCGCTATGACACCTTGCAAAATTCCACCAGTGAAGCACGTATCTCCAAAGACTGTCATTTGAGACAGTCTATTTTGAGGCCCCTTTGATTGAATTAATAATGGTCTGCAGAAATCAGTGTCAGGCAGACATTTACAGCAGAATTTTGACTTAAGGTGGGCGACTGCAGCCCGGTTGATCACCCGTCTGAAAATGACAGCCCTGTCTGTGCAGGATGCTTTGATTCCAAAGTGTATGTACGAGTGCTTCGGTAACTCCAATCCAAGACTTCCAAGATTCGAAATGAGTCCTCAAACGGGAAAATAGAATAGAATGGAGGCTACTGTACTTATTGTTTGGAAAACCTTTATTTTCAACATATTGATTACGAGACTTAAGAAAATAAACAATAGAAATAATTTATTCTGGTAAAAATGTCAGCTGTTGTATCATTTACATCAAATTTTACTCATGTACCAAAAATGACAGTTTTGCATTACCAGCACGGTCGGTACTTCGGTACATGATCTCAGTACTGAAACTGAGTAGATTTTCGGTGGTATTGTACAGCTCTACAAAGAGGCTTAGTTTTTCCATCAGTGGAGAGATATAAACATCTTGTGCTGGAATTGGAGCAAATTTCACACATTTAGTAGATATAAGCACACCCAATTTCTGAGTATGTTGGGCCTGATGGCAGTCTTATTGACCTAGTGCCATGGCATTTCTCCATATGAGGCCCCTTCAGTTTTATCTGCTACACATGTGTCACCCAATTCAGTGACCACTAGAAGCAAGGCTCAAAGTTTCACCACAGTTGCTTCAGCACCGTCCATGAATATCTTGTGTCAATTTAAGACAAGGAGTCGCTCTTCTGCAGAGAATAAAATCTCGGAATTTTGAGATCACCTATTTACCATTCTCTTTGAGCTCGTCCCAATGAGGGGTCATAACCTATGTTTTCGAGACAAAAAATGAAAAAAATTAGTTATTCAAGAACTTTTTTTGCAAGCTTCATCTGCTTTTCATGTTAGGTAAAGGGTTAAGATAATATATTTTGATATCGTGTGCATTTGGGTAAAGGGTTAATGAGTAATTATTCAGTTTTCTTTTCTTGCATTAAATATGACTGATTAATTCTTTTCTATTTTACAGAGTTCCATTGAACAGTACAACTCTATGATGGTAAGTGATGTGTATTGAAAGTTTTCTCTATTGATGAGCTATTCACTCCTTTCATCAGTCCTGGAAATGAGACGGGTGTGAGTGCAATTCCTCCCGTCAGCACCCGCATTTTCTATTTTACGGGAGCTAAAAAATGCACTCGTTGAAAAATATTGTGGAGCACTAATATACTGTGAGGGCATATAAATGTGTGTTGTTTTGAGAAAGCAGCACTCTGCAGCCAGTGGCAAGTTACTGTCATAATTCAGCAATTCCTTATATATTTACATGTAGCCCCTTGAACCCGATCAGCCGCCTTTTTAGCCAGGAACATGATACGTCATAATGTCATTAAATAGGATGGCTGTTCAGTAATTGTGTGGGGTAGAGCAATCAAGATTTTCAACGTGCAGCCCTGAGGCTGCACGTTGAAAAGATTTATTGGTCTACCCCAAATAATGAATATGGACTCTTCTAATTGCTGCCATTGAACTGGCATGGAAGATACCACTAGAGTTCAAAGCGTTAAGGCTTCTGGTGTTTGGTGACTATTCCCTCGAAAATTCATATACTAACATTTTACAGGTGCAATTTACTCCCGTCTCTGAATTCACGGGAGCTTAAAACGGCACCCGTCAATTTTTGTTCATTGCCAGCACTGCTTTCATGCTGCTGATGAACATTCCCTGTCCAGGAGAACATTTCTTTTGCCGATGAATTAAGTGTAATGTGGGCATATTTAATCAAATTTCCTCGTGTAAATTGCATGGATTTTTTCACCATTGATTTCTTGAGTTAGATCTAGATAAATTTTTCACAGCAGCCATGACTAGACTTGATGAAAAATATCTGGAAAATATTCTCTGTGTGTTAATAGTTAAACTTTAGGGAGTGAGTTTGGTGCTCTTTGTACATTTGATAAGCATATTCGGCTCCAGTTCAAAACATCATAGGTGTGATCCTGAATTGTGTCCTGTGGAGAGACAATTAATTCAAACAGTCTCAATGGGGGCATGATGGTGCAGAATAAGTTGACAGCACTTAACTCTTAACCTGCTGAGTATTTATGTCTCCCCTTCCCAGAAGGGAGACATTTTGTTTTTGCATATTCTTCTTCTTCTCTTCTTCTTCTTCTTTTACTTCTTCTTCTTAGACCTTAGATATTTGGCATGGGATGTATCACCATGAGCCGGTGTGTCGCGTACCATAGTGACCTTCATGTGACCTTGACCTGAAGGTCAGATTCATGTGCTTTTTAAGGGAAACTTTGCCCGGGGCATAACTTTTTTGTCTTTTGACCAAGACCTTAAATATTTGGTATGATTGTCAATATTATTCATGTATATATAATTTGCAGTGCATTAAATAGAAAGGAAGGGGAGACATATGTTTAAAACAGTTTCTAGTTTCAAGATATTTTTCATCAAATCTAGTCATGGCTGCTGGTAAGCAGCCATGACTAGCTTTCATTAAAAATTCATCTAAATTTAATTCAAGAAACCATTGGTGAAAAATCCCTTCAGTTTACAGAGTAGAAATTTGATTAGATGTATCCTTATTTCAGTGGTAAAAGGAATTTCGTCCTGGACAGGAATATACGCCAGAAGCATGCAAGGAGTTAAACAGTACACATGCCTTCAACCATTGCCAATCCTGCTTGTGTCTGGTTAGTTTGAGTCGAACAGTTATAGTTACTCTCCATTACTCAATGGTTCTCCTGGGATACTTGGGACTTTCTCCATTTGTAAAATTGTTCTGCACAATATGACCCAGGCTATTGAAAGTGTTGTTAAACCCCTAATAGGGGATCGGTGGCATTGCTGAAACCGGTTCTCGTCCGATCACCAACATTAAGCAACATCGATCCCAGTCAGTCCTTTGATAGGTGCCCGTCTGAGCGATCGATTCAGACTCCCACGTTGTGTCCTTGGGCAAGGCACTTTATCCCGATAATCCACTTGGGGGCATGATGATGCCATGTACTAAGGCATACTGCACACCGTTGGTGCGCATGTCTTCAACCAATCTAACCCTGCATGTGCTGCAGTGCAAAGTTACGATGTTGGGAAGCTGGCAGCTGCTCATAATTGCTTGGTGGTTCTCTCCGGGTACACCGGCTTCCTCCACCCGTAAAACTGTCACCAACACAATATGACCTTGGCTGTTAAGGTGTCATTCAACCCATATAAATAAATAACCCCTCAATAAACAAACAAAAATAAACCCTCAGGGAAGTGTCAGTTTTTCAGAATTTCTACTGTGCTGCATTTTCATGTTTTGTGGCTTGATAGGGGTTTCTAGAATGACATCAACGTTATTAGTTAGTCTGGGATGCCTGTATAGACAACTAAGACTTTAGAAGAAAATCTGTCAGGATAATTTGAAAATTAGCTGAAAGACTTCCTTGTTACTTTGCAGGAGAGCACCTTTACAGAGTATCCAGTTTGGAGTTAGGGCTTGAGGGCTATATATGTATATAATATATGAACACATGCTGGTCATCTCTGTTTTGCTTGAATCTTTGTCATTTTTGGGGTGTGAGAAATTATGCTTCATTGAGGCCAAAAAAAATTAATAGTGTGGTTGGGGTTACATGCTCAAAAAATAAGGGTCGGTAGGTAGGGTTTTTTTTGTTTTTTTTTTATACAACATATTAAAATGAAGGAGACATGTTGGTAACACCAGGGATAATAATCTGAAAAAAAAATAGGATTTCAAATATTGTAGATAGCAATTTATTGATATTATATTAAACTTAAAAGACAACCTTTTCTGTGTCTGACAGAAAGTTGTGCACTACAAATAATGTAGTCTTTTAAATGTTTGAAGCAGTGGCCTGACCAATTTGTCTGTAATTTTAGTTGAAGTTCAAACAAGGTCTACAGCACCTGTTATCAACAGATGATGTGCTCTGTCCGCGCTTCCCTGACATATTTTCAAGCCTCAAACACCCATTGATATTTAGTAGACACTCTGTGGTGCAGAAGCATATCCTTAAGTGTGATTCAATAGTTCTTGGAGATGGTTCCGTTCTGACACCTTCCCGTAATATCAAGTGCACGTACAGAAGTTCGAATCACGTTTGTGAGTGTTTGCACTAGTTACACTGCCTGCAGTGCTACAGTGGATTTACCTTAGGTGTCTATACCTACGTATGGTGCAACTGGATTATTGGTTAATATATATGATTGCATTCACTTTGTCCAACAAATTGAGTACCCCCCCCCCCCCTCCCTCCCCCCCCCCCCCCCCCGACTGTTGTTCAAAATGTTTTGTTTAACAGCAAAAAGCTAAAAAAAAAATCCTTTAAACTGCATTTTGCATGTATTACCAAATCATTTGAAGACAAGCAATGAGGAGCTCGTCATTAAAAAATGTCCTACTCCTAGGCGAGAATGTGATGCATACGAACAGTTTATTGCTCACCTCTCATGGTAAGGGCTTTCAAAACTTACTTTCATTTTCATATTAATGTATGAATGATGAAGACATGTGTACCGATTGGAATGGAAATATGTACAGTGATTAAGTTTTTGAGGTTTTGGGTTCAAAAAATGTTTAGGGTCGCAAAGTAAAATTAGGGTCAGTCGGGAAACCCCAACCACAACACTTTTTTTTCTTGGCCTGACCTTTATTTCACCTTTGTCTGCAAGTGTAAGAATATCTGTTGCCGATTATTTTGGTCAAAGGTATCCAAACATGTATCTGTGGTACGGCTTGGTATGTGTGTGCACATATTGGAATGGTGGTGTGTTGCAGTGCTGGAAATGAACAAAATCTCTTAACTGAATAACCCTGCTAATTGTATGTAATTTCCCAACACGAAACCATTTACCATACCTCCAGTACAAATCTGACATGTTAATTGAATATAGGTTACTGTGTAAACTCCTGTTAATTGAATAAAAAATCTGCCCTGTCTCCCCCAGTTTTCCTTTGTTTATAGTCCGATTTGACCTCAGTGCATCCAAAACAGGCATTTAATCTATTACATCTTGTTTGACAGAGCTCATGGAGCTCTGTCAAACAAGATATAATAGAATAAATGCTAAATTTGTCTCCAGAATACAGCAAAGTGACATAATTCCTGTTAATTGAATACTTTTGTTAATTTGAATAATTTCCATTACCAAAGTGACTGTTTAATTACCAGTGGCCTACTGTACATGAATTTTGAGGGAAAACTGTCACTAAGCACCTGAAACTTTGAATGTATATGATCACACTGTTCTAAAAACAATACACATGTTTTTGCTCTCACAGCGTATTAAAGTTCCACAATATTCTTTGACAAGAGCATTTTTTAGCTCCTGTAAAATAGAAAACAGAGGTGCCTGCGGGAGCAATTGCTCTCACACCCATCTCATTTCCAGGTCTGGTGTTGACACTAAAACTTGGAAGAATTTTATGATATACCCGTGAAAGCCAGTATGAAAATCATAACGTTAGTGACTTTCTTCGACTCTGAAAAAATTTATTGGTATGGGATGCTTATGGTAGATAACAAAATCTCTACAAGTCGCTGATCCTACCAGGACTGGAGCCCAAGTAGGCCTTGGCGGGACAGATTCGCACACCTACTATTAAAAATGCTGCACGTACTTAAATCTTCTAATACACTGTAAGACTAAACTCCTTGTCCTCTGATTTGATGAGAGTTCGCTTAGTTTTTTAGCTCAACTTTGACGTAAGTCAAATTTGAGGTTATGCCATTGCCCGTCGTCCATCTGTCCGTCCGTCAACAATTTAATATGGCTAGGGCTAGACACTGTATTTATGAACCGATCTTTAGGAAACTTCTTGAGTACCTTTGTTATCACTGTGGGACGAGAACGAGTGTTTTTGGGTGCAGTCCGAAATTCAAGATGGCCACCAGCAGCCATTTTGTACTTTAGTTTGTGCAATCAGTTTTTTGTACAGAACTTCTGTATGAAAGTTGTGATTCGAATAAATTTTTGTTTGAATGTTTAGTAACATGGAATAAATCAAATGTAATACGTTTTTTTTTCTTGTGCAGAAATTCTGCAAATTAGATGAACTTTGATTTTTTCAGTGCTACTTACACACAGTAAGTACACATGTCAATACGGCTCGGGTTAGGGGCTGTATTTATGAACCAATGTTCACGAAACTTCTTGGGTACCTTTGTTATCACCTTGGGACAAGAACGAGTGTTTCTGGATGCGGTCAAAAATTTTGTACACTACTTCTATACGGCTCAGACTAGAGGCCATATTTATGAACCGATCTTTACGAAACTTCTTGGGTGCCTTTGTTATCACCGTGGGATGAGAATGAGTGTTTTTGGGTGCAGTCCAAAATTCAAGATGGCCGCTCGCAGCCATTTTGTACCAAAATTAGAGCAATCAGTTTTTTGTACAGAATTTCTGTGTGAAAGTTCTGATTTGAATAAATTTTTGTATGAATGTTTAGTAACATCGAATACATCACATATGATACTGGTTTTTTTCTCGTGCAGACATTATGCAAATTAGATGGACTTTGACTTATTCAGTGCTACTTGTACACAATAAGTACACATGTCAATACGACTCGGGCTAGGGGCTGTATTTATGAACTGATCTTCACAAAACTTCATGGGTACCTTTGTTATCACATTGGGACGATAACGGGTGTTTCTGGGTGCGGTCCAAAATTCAAGATGGCTGCCATGGCCATTTTGTACCGAAATTAGGTCCAATCAGTTTTTTGTACACAACTTCTGTATGGCTCAGGCTAGAGGCTGTATTTATGAACCAATCTTTACAAAACTTCTCGGGTATCTTTGTTATCACCTTGTGACAAGAACGAGTGTTTTTGGGTGCGGTCCAAAATTCAAGATGGCTGCCATGGCCATTTTGTACCGAAATTAGGTACAATCAGTTTTTTGTGCAGAACTTCTATATGAAGGTTCTGATTTGAATAAATTTTTGAATAAATGTTTAGTAACATGGAATACATCACAAATAATACAGGGTTTTTTTTGGCGCAGAAATTATGCAAAATTACATGAACTTTGATTTATTCAGTGCAACTTATACACAGTAAGTGCACATGTCAATACGGCTCGGGTCTAGAGACTGTATTTAAGAACCGATCTCCACAAAACTTCTTGGGTACCTTTGTTATCACCTTGGGACAAGAACGAGTGTTTTTTGGGTGCCTTTGTTATTACTGTGCTATGAGAACAAATATTTTGGGGTTCAGTCAGACCCACTCTGGGACTCTAGTTTGGCATATAACTGTTGCCCACCTTTACAATACTTTACCTATACATTTGTTACAGGCTACGGTCAGCGTTTATGTACAGACCGTTACAATACTTTATATGTTCCTTTGTTATCAGGTCATTACCTAGATGTGTGTCCTACCTGTGTCACATACTTTACATGTACATGTCTTACACAAGTTGAGCTACAGTGTCATTGACACTTTCCTTCTATATTTACGGCTCCTGTTGCATATGCTACCCTTTGATGTCCTCACATGAAATATTTGAAATGAGATTGCCCATTTCGCAATTACTCCATCAACGGAGTGATTTGCAAACTGCTTGCATTTTTGTAGAGCTGTCACATCTGTAATAGGCGATATACCGAATGAAGTGTTGTTTAAATGACAGATCAGTTTATGATTTGAACTGAGATGGACTGAACTCGACCTTTATCTGCCCAGTGTCATCATGGGATACACAAGAGATTTATTTACTAAACTTTTTATTAAAAGTTTCCTTGTTCAGGATGTGGATTTTGGCCTGTGGTTAGGGTCTTAATGGAACATACACTTTATTGTGATGAATTGATGGTAAAATGGTCTATGGTTTGCAGTTCACAGCATTGTTAACCTTGCTGCTTTGTGCCTCGGTTGAACAGAAGTTCCAAGCCACAAAAACCTCAGACCATGGTACAGTCAATTCATCACAAAAACTTTAATGTCGAGGCTGTGCATATCAGCTACCTTATGCTGGAAGGTCTACAACATAATATACTCTAAAGTTTGTTCCAAATGACAGTACACATAAACAGAAGGATGCCATTGTCATTGTTTTTGAGTAAATATTTGAATAGGGCCTAAAAAAAATTAAAAATCTTTTTCTCAGGCCCTCTTGCATGGCCCTTTTGTCTGCTGCATGCTCTCTTTTTATAACCAATGCAAACTTAAAAAAATAAAAATTAATTGGTTTTAAATGCTTTATGCGCCAGTCACACAGTAACGGAAATGGCAAACATATAAGTAACGTAAAGACAATTTTTATCCGGTGGGAAATTTGAAATTGTTGGATGAAGAATTGATTTTTGAATGGCCAAGAACAGGATATGCACAGTGTATGCACAGTATATGGACAGAAAATGGAACGGATAAACCAGGCGACCACCGTATAAGGATCGAAAATTGCCAACAGAGAGCAATGAATGAGGAACGAACTACACCGTATGGCAAACGAATAACCAACAGCTGACCACCGCAATAAAAGATGTAACGGATAGAACGATTTAGCACCATATGAGGAGTGAACATCCATCGCACATCCACTGCACACGCAACGCAAAAATACCGAATATGGAACGATCATGTGTCAAAGACGAAACCTCTCTCACAACGACTGAGATGGTGTTGTGGGGAACCCTCCACCCAAACCACATGTTGATATACTTGGACCCTGAAGCTAGATGTCTCAATGTGATGGCCAACTTCATTCCTGGGTCAGTAGGCTCTCTGTACCAGGTCTGTTGCTTGGTGATTCTTGGTCTAACTCTATGCAGGATTTCATCAAACATCTCTGGAGGCATTCTCAAGAAGTTGCTAAAGGCCTTCTTGTCCTCCCTCTGGAGTTCCTGCATCAACTGGTCATACAGTCCAAACTGAGGCCACCTCTGAGGACCTAGCCATGCCCTTAACCACCATCTCCTTCTCCTCATGCCACTTCTCCTGTTGTGAATATAATCGTGGATGTTCAGCTGTGCATTCTGGATATTCAGCTGAGCCTGCAGTAGTGCCAACTGGCACTGAGCCCGGATTCAGACACGGCAATCCATGACTTGAAGAACTGAGGTTTTCACTCTAGGGCAGCTGAAGATGTACTGGCATGATGACCAGAGGATCTCATGTTTATATGCCCTTGGCAGACTGCAATGTCACCTGTTCTTTTCCTGTGTGTAGTCGTTACATGTCCGCTAGTTTTCTTCCTGATTTGCGGTACATTTCCTGTGCATAATTGGACCTTTTGCATTTTGTTTGGTTCCCCTGTTTTCATCTTTTATTGTCCGTCAGTCATCAGGTAATTGTACGGTAGGCATCCTGTGGCTGTCCTTTTTGTATTTGTGTATTGTCTGTTTCATTTGTTGCGTTTTCGGTAGTTGTTCGGAATCATCCATGGCCACCGGAAAACCATAGGACAACCAAAGGATACCTCAGGATAAGTTACGAACATGTACAGTATGTGTGGAGGACAAAACGAATGAAAAACGAAGAATGACTGTACTCAAGTTTCCGTTGATGCTCGCCGAAAATTTGGAACATGCTCAAAAATATTTTGGAGCCTCTCCGGACACAAACTGACAAGAAACGTAGTCTGACGAACATAACGAACCTGGAATGAACATGGAAAGGATAGCAATTGAACTTCAACAAACATCAAAGGCGAGCAAAAATTCTTTTCTGTCTCTCATACGTTTTCCGTTTCCGTTAATGTGTGACTGGAGCTTTTTATCTTACCCAAGTTAATAAAACTGATAAATTTGTCCCTTGAGTGCAACTGAAGGCATGAAATACACCATCACCCATGCTGTTCTGTAGAGTATGAGGCCCTAATTATAAAACAAACCAAGAACATGAACTTTTGATGGCAAAGAAATAATTACAAAAATAAAAACTAAAATAAAACGCCCACACACATGCTATTTTACAAAAATGGCTCGATACACAGATGATTTACTTTGTGGTGCCTAATAATTTCACGCTAAATGAAAAATAAACAAATTATTATGAAGCCTTGAGTTGGAAGTATGAATTTCTCCATGAACAATACAGCTTCTATCATAGTATTGTGTCCATGATAATTGGGCTTCCTGCAAGACATTATAAATTTGGCCCTGCTTTTTCAAATTTATTCCAATTATTTAAAAATGTGCTGATTACTCAAAATTTTGATAAAACTGCAACACTGTTTTATTCTTGCAATTTTAATATTAGGTAATACCTTCCATCACTAGTCAAAACAAAATCATATTGGATGAAGGACTCATTTTGAAATTCTCTTGCTTAGGAACTTGTTGATTTTGTTTTAATTTCTGTATACTAATCCATCATTTTAATGAAAATTATTTTAAGGATAAGAAGAAACAAGAACAGGCAGCTTTAGAAAGACAGATAATAGCACAACAAAATGAATTGGGTTTACTGGCAGCAGAACAACAGCAAAACAAAGATTATTTTTTGAAAGTTGTTGCTGAGGTAAAACATAACTGTCACATTTGTCTTTAGGTTATTCCATTCAATTAGGCCAGAATGAATCATTATTCCTTTACCAAGTGCTTTTGCATTGCCGATGGTGCCTTGTTGTACTCAAGAGATATAAAGTTTTTTACTGTCAGTACTTGATGGAGTCTGATCAATATTTCAGACATAATGTCATTGTTTGCCAGTATTCTTATTGGGAAACTATTTAGGACCCCTGACAAGTTTCCTGCTGAAAAACTTCTGGTAGGTGATAATGAATTTAACCAATTGTATGTTGTTTAATCCTTTCACCCAATGAATCAGCCACGTCCAACCGCTTACTATGCAAATGCAAATTCAGCAGCTGATAAAATACTATTTTTAAAAAGAAATTCACCAAAACCATATCATATGAACCCTCGTTGGAATGAGCTCATCAGGCTCATTCCAATGAGGGAGTCACATGATATGGTTTTGTTGAAATTTTTTGAAAATTTGTAAAAAATGTTATTTAAAATAGTAGATTTTGATATTGTCTGCATTGGGTAAAGGGTTAACAGAGCTCATTGAACTATGTTAAACAACTATCAGATTGTTGAAATGCTAGTTTCATTTGATTGTCGTGCCAATGAAGGAAATGGTAATCTTACACTGCTGCGGGGGAGTGGTGTTCATGATTCCTGGTGTCAATTTAGCCAATTGCAGGAAAAAATTTGATTTGGGACTAAAACATCTCTATTTGACTAAAACTTTGGCACCAAAAAATCTTTGCTCTTGTTATTCGGAAATATCACCACAGCAGTGATGAAAATTGTTGATGGTAAAACAAATAGAGGAATCATTTTATTACTTGCCTTTGAATGAAATCATCAGCTGGCAATTAAGGTGGTGACAATCATAGGTTTTCACGATGCATACCAAGACCCCATGATTGTGTCAATAAAGAAAGGCTGATTGGTCAACATTGTTGACAGGTAGAGGCTGAGGTGGCAGACCAGTATTTAGTCAAACACATTAAAATGGTTACTTCTTGTTAATTGCTGTTGATTGGTAATCACACTTCTTTTATGGAACATTATAAGTAAACCATCAGCTTTATAAAAGCCATCATTAAGGGTATTAAAAAAACAATTCTTGTTTCTCAGGCACCTCCCTTGTCATAGAAAATCTGCCTTATTATACCCCCCGCAAACAAAGTTTGGGGGGTATATAGGAATCACCCTGTCTGTCCATCCATCTTTTCATCTGTCCGTCTGTCTGTCTGTCCATCCTTGTAAGCGCAACTCCTAGCCCGTTTGAAGAATTTTCATGAAACTTTACACAATGGAAGAACTCCATATGAAGAGTTGCAAGAAGCAATATAATTCCGTTCTGACATTTCCAAGGGGAGATAATCTAACTTATACCGTCTGTCCATCCTTGTAAGCGCAACTCCTCCTAAACCGTTTGAAGAATTTTTATGAAACTTTACACAATGGAAGAACTCCATATGAAGATGTGCATGAAGCAATATAATTCCGTTCTGACATTTCCAAGGGGAGATAATCTAATTTATACCCTCTGCCTATCCTTGTAAGTGCAACTCATCCTAAACCGTTTGAAGAATTTTCATGAAACTTTACACAATGGAAGAACTTCATATGAATATGTGCATGAAGCAATATAATTCCGTCCTGACATTTCCAAGGGGAGATAATCTAACTTATACATTTCAGGCGCAAGGGGTATCACTTTGTGAGTTTGCTCACAGTACCTCTAGTTACCTTTTATTTTCACCTATTTTGCATTTGTAGGACAAATATTTAACCAACTATGCTTTGTTTGACAGAGCTCACAGAGCTCTGTCAAACAAGATATAGTTGGTTAAATTATCAACTACATTATGGGAAATTTTAATTTTCACTGTTGAAACCATTGGTTTTCCACAAAATAGTGTAAGTAGTTAAATTTCTGATTCCACCTATTTTCAGAACTGTTTTGTGGATAAACAAAAGAAAAAAAGAGAAAAAAGCCAACTTCGTTCATAAAATGGAGGAAAAATTGCCTGAGAAACAAGAACTTTTTTTGGAGGCCAAATTATATAAATAATTCACACCTCTGGCACATATAGTCAAGCAGGTGAACAGTAGTCAAGAATCGGGGTTTGCACGCAGGTCCAGGAACCTTGAAAGTCTTGGGATTTGGCCGTTTTTTTAGGCTGGTCCTTGAAAGTTCTGGAAAACCTGGTCAAACTTGTAGGGGCACCATCGAACACACTCCAATTCTCCGCTTGCTTTTTCTGTTTCCGGTCTCGGTAGCTGGAATTTTCTTGATATAATTTAATTTCACATTTTTGAAAACAAATTTCACAATTTTGCTAAAAAAAATACAAATATGAATATCATTAGAACCAGCTTGATGAGCTGGTTCTATTGATATCCCTATTTGTATGGTTTTATTGAGAAACTTCTGCGATATTTTAAGCTTTAGGCTTATTCTGTTTAATTTCTGGCCGTTTTTGTCCATTATGTTAGGTAAAGGGTTAAAACCAAGGTAACCTATAACTTGATTCAATGCATGACGTGGAAGTACTCCTCTGTCTGATCATGGTTTGGTACCAAAATATTATGTTTGGCTAAAAAATATTTGGGTTGGTTAAAAATTTGGCACCACACAATTCTAGGCCAGTGTGCACACTGCTGGCGAGCTAGGAGTTTACCCCTTTACCCAGTCTGATAACCATACCTGACCTGCGCCGTTCACTAATTTTGCCATTCAAACTGTATTATATTTTCACTTTTTGCCTCCAAGACATTACTTCTCCCACCTCATTGGAATGAGCTCATTCTGGTGAAGCGTCATAAGCTACCTTTTGGGGGCAAAAAATGCAAAGTTTTTGTTATTTATGTACTTTAGTAGAAGATGTTGACTTTTAGTTGTGTTAAGTAAGGAGTTAACATTTTAATTCTGACAACTTCATTTATGGCCACAAAACTAGAAACTATAACTTCAGGGTATCTTCTACCGAAGCCAAAGATCAGTTGTCTTTGTAGTGCTCTTTTTGTATCAAGTCTTGCCTATTGAAAAAAGTGTATACATGACTTGACATGAAACCTTCGCTGAACTGAAAATCTACCCATCATGGTTTAGACCTTTAACTAACAAATTGGTAAAATCCATCCAACATTATACAGTTTGGTCAAATCCATTCAACATTATACAGTTTGGTCAAATCCATCCAACGTTATACAGTTTGGTGAAATCCATCCAACATTATACAGTTTGGTCAAATCCATCCATCATTATAGAGTTTGGTCAGATCCATCGAGTATTGTATAAATTGGTCAAATCCATCCAGCATTGTACAAATTGGTCAAATCCATCCGACATTGTACAAATTGGTCATATCCATCCACCATTGTACAATTGGTCAAATCCATCCAGCATTATTCAAATTGGTCAAATCCATCCAGCATCATACAAATTGGTCAGATCCATCTTGCATTATACAGTTTGGTCAAATCCATCCAGCATTATACAGTTTGGTCAAATCTGTCCAGCATTATAAAAATTGGTCAGAATCCATCCAGCATTATACTTATTGGTCAAATCCGTCCAGCATTTTTCAGATTTGTCAAACCCATCCTGCATCATACAGATTGGTCAAATCCATCTTGCATTATACACTTTGGTCAAATCCATCCAGCATTGTACAGATTTGTCAGATCCATCCAGCATTATACAAATTGGTCAGATCTATCCAACATTATACAGTTTGGTCAAATCCATCCAGCATTATACAGTTTGGTCAAATCCATCCAGCATTGTACATATTGGTCAAATCCATCCAACACTATACAGTTTGGTCAGATCCACCCAGCATTATACAGATTGGTCAAATCCACCCAGCATTATACAAATTGGTCAAATCCATCCAGCATTATACAGTTTGGTCAAATCCATCCATCATTGTACAAATTGGTCACAAATTGGTCAAATCCACCCAGCATTGTACAAATTGGTCAAATCCATCCAGCATTATACAAAACGGTCAAATCCATCAAACAATATACAAATGAGTCAAATCCATCCAGCACTCTACAGATTGGTCTAATCCATCCAGCGATGTACAAATTGGTCAGATCCATTCAGCATTATACAAATTGGCAAATCCTTCCAGCATTATACAAATTAGTCAGATTCATCTAACATTATACAAATTGGTCAAATCCATCCAGCATTGTACAAATTGATAAAATCCATCCAGCATTATAGAAATTGGTCAAACCCATGCAGCAATATACATATTGGTCAAATCCATCCAACATTATACAGTTGGGTCACATCCATCTAGCATTATACAGTGTGGTCAAATCCATCCAGCATTGTACAGATTGGTCAAATCCATTCAGCATTATACACATTGGTCAAATCCATGAGCATTATACACTTTGGTCAAATCCATCCAGTATTATATACAAATTGGTCAAATCCATCCAGCATTGTATAGATTGGTCAAATCCATCCAGCATTATTAAAAGTGGTCAAATCCATCCAGCATTATACAGTTTGGTCAAATCCATCCAGCATTATAAAAATTGGTCAAATCCATCCAGCATTATACAAATTACTCAGATCCACCCAGCATTATACACAAAAAATGCCTATTAGATATAATTTTTTCACTGTGATGGCAATGAATAAATATCTGGAATTACCATAATGTGCATAGGCCTGAAAATATGCAATCTGTCATTTGCAGAATGAGGTCCCCAGAGGGTGAATTTGTTGATGCTATCCCATACATTGGGCCAATTTATCCTCTGTGTACCTCTTTCTGTTTAAGCCTGAGACCTTTATTCAAATTGAGATTCATAGAGCGTAAATTTAGTGATGCTACCCTGCTGTGCAGGTTAGCATCACAAAATTTACCCTCTGGGGATCTCATTCTGCAGATGACTGTCTGCTTATTTCTAGGCTTGTAAGTGCAAAATGTTGTTTCTTATCAACCTACCTCAATTGTTTACTACAGGCTTGCACTACAGTGGAAGAACCTAACTCGGATAAAATACTCTCTATTTTAATCTTTCCCAAGATTTGGGAAAGAAAAGTGGTGTAAAAACACCACAAAAAGAATAAGCCAAAATTAGGTCGAGCACCATTGGCGCACACCCAGTATGGGATGCTCTTCCATAGTACTAATCCACGACTACCGTAAAACAGTGCACAATGCGTCAATTTGTCATTCTTTTTTTATCCGAGACACGTGTAAGATGTGTCTCCGCCATATGCATTATGAAACAGTGATAATTCAACTCATTGATAATGGTTTTCCTGTGACTGGAATTATGGATCTGAAGATCGTATAATATCAGGACTGTGTTTTATATATTCTCGCTAATATTTTCAACCACATTCTCATTGTATATTATTTACTATTCCGTTTTCGCGAATGTTTTGTTTTCGACTTCGTGTCTTCGTGATTCGACAATGAATTTTTCAGTTGATAAAAATTTAATTGTTATTGGAGTTAGGTGTCAATCAGGGACTGTCTGGACAGGATTTCTTCACTCTGTTGAAGGCTGAATTTCTGTTTCTTTTTTGGTCCCTGTCGGCCATTTGGGTTCTGTCGTGTACCCCCCGTTTTTTTTCTGCCACCTCTCGTAGTTGAGGGTGTTCTTCTACTTTCTGTTTCTGTTGAGTTCACCTTTTTCTTCTACTGCTCTCACCTCTGTTATTTCCAGTTCGATTCCTTTAGGGCAATTCCTTTTTGCCCTCGCCTTGGTGCGTTCTCTTGTCCGCACCCCTGGGTGGTGTGGAACGCTGTCGTTTCGGGAGCCTCCCGACTCGACCATGTCTGGTGTGAGTTATACCCCCTCCGTGAGGGATGTGCAGCTCCTCCCGCACCTGCGCAGGGGGGGGGGGACACTGTCGTTTCGGGGCCCCCTGACTCAACCACATCTGGTGTGCGTTATACCATCCCCTCTGGGGATGTGCAGCTCCTCGGGGGGGAACGCTGGCCGCCCAACTCAACCACGTCTGGTGAGAATTGCTCCCTCTCCATGGGGGATGTGTAGGTCCTCCCGCACTGGTGGGGTGGGGAACGCTGTCGTTTCGGGCTTCCCGACTCGACCGTCTGGTGAGAGTTATTCCCCTTCCGTGGGGAATGTGCAGTCTTTTTTACCGTGGTGGATACTGCGGGAGCTGTTGGATTTCTGGTGAAGAGATGCCTGGTTCCGGGACTATGTGCCTTCTCCAGTTGACATCTGAGGTGGTCACTAGGGTTGTGACTCCTCCTTTGGAGGCCGAGCTAGGTGGCTCTGTCCGCTTTTCCGCCAGTTCCAACATCTCCTGTCGTATCTGCTGCTACTGCTCTTCCGTCTACAACGTCATTGGGCACCGTTTTTAGCCAGCCTCGGCTTATCCCTGCAAGGGTCTGCAGGGATGTCTGTAGTGTGGTTGTGGGGTATCGGCCTCAGCTTTCCCCGACTTCAACTCGGCGAAGTCGGAAGTGGTTGCCAACTGAACCCCCTACTGTGTCCTCTCAGCCGTTGAGCACAGTAGTTTTTTTTTTACCGGCAGTGGTCTGCTGTGGTGTCTGGGAGTGTAGACATGGGGGTATCGGCCTCAGCCTTCCCTGACTTCAACTCAGCGAAGTTGGAAGTGGCTGCCGGCCGGACCCTCTACTGTGGTCTCTGCGTCGTCGAGCACCACAGTTGTCATTGGATTCAGATGTTCTTAGTGGGACACTATGAACTCCGTGGCGTTTCCTTCCACTCATTCTGGCCACACAACCAGTTTTGGGGGACCAACGTCTTTTGTGCAGCCTGGACCTTCTGCCCTGCAGAGGTCCGTGGTGACTCTCATGAGTTCCCGCTATGTTGATCCTCGGGGTGTGTCGCACCCCTATACACGTCTGCCTTCAGACGTTTCAGCTGCTGCCCGTCGTCCCACGTTGGGTGTTTTGGAGGATCGTGACCCTTCGCTGGTTAAGAGGGTCAGAGGTGAAGCCACTTTGCTGGTTCGTTCCCCCCGTCGAATCGGCCAGTACGGGCAGTGAGCTTAGGGAGGCCCTCTCCTTACTCACCCAGGTTCTGTCATAGAGCCTTCCTGTTGCTTCCAGCGAGGCAGCGAGTGGTTTCCAGGCACCCCCTATGGCCCCGCCTCCCGGGATTGGAAACAGGCCGCTTTCTGATCCCCCTGGTGTTCCGACACCATGGGAGGCGTCGGCTGGTTTGCCCACAATGGGCTATGTGTCTTCTGACTCAGGGGAAGAGTCAGACATGCTTGATGTCGAGAGCCAGCAGTCTTCGGACTTGGGGGCAGCTCTTGATTTTGTGTTTGCGTTCCTTCCGGATCACAAACCATCTCACCAGTCGACAGTGTCAGCCAGGTGTCAGCCAAGCCGCGATCATCGGTTGCGCGCCAACAGCCTATGGAGCAACCCACTTCTGGGCGTCTTCGACCGTGCCAGTCAGTACAGTTGGTTGAAGCATTTTCAGCCTTGGACTCTAAGCTAAGTTCCAAGGCTCTGAAGACTCCGTTCTTCACCAGGGTTGACACCTTTTTGCCTATGGCGCGTTATCGTTTCTACGATTCTGCCAATCCGTCGGTCTACCAGACTTTGACGGTTTTGGATCAGGACTCCAATTCCCTCGGCTTTCCAAGTCCAAGTCTGCCGTCATTCCGATGCCGACTCTGGAGTCCACATTGGGCTTATCGAAAGAGATGCTTGGTATGCTTTCTCTCTCCGATCACGTCGTCTCAGCTTTAGCTGCTTATCTGCCTCCAGATAAGTTTAACGAGGTACAGACTCCTTTGCGTGTGCTGTCCAAGGCACTCATGCATCTTACTCACACGCATGCCTGTAACATGGCTAATCTGGAATTAGTTCGAAGGGACTCTGTGCTGGACACAGGCCGATCCCTTCCTAAGGAGCAGTGCGCTACTCTTCGATCTGCTTCTTTGGCAGGTCCACAACTTTTTCATGGTTCTGTGTTGACGGTCCGGGATGACGTCCTACGTCATTCCAAAGATCAGCTGCTGTTTCTTCAGCTTGATCAGCCTTCTAGGGTAGGCAGGGGCCGTTCCAGGCCTAACAAGTACCCTCTGCTTCCTCTGCGAAGCAAAGGGGCTGATCCTTCCGCCACCGCTTCTACTTCTTACTCAAGGGGTAAGGGTAAGCGTCGGCAGTCTTGAGGGAAGTCCCAGGATTCTTCATTCAGTAGAGGAGGTGGTTTCTCCTCTCACGAGCCTCGTCGGGGTTTGAAATGAAGGTCCTCACCTCGACTCGTCCCAGGTTGGAGAAAGAATAGCAGAGTTCGCAGACCGTTGGGCCACCATCACTTCTGCTCCTTGGGTGTTAGATGTTGTTCGGTCCGGGCTGCGAATATCCTTCCGAAGGCACCCCACTCTGTCCAGGGTGCCTCTTCCAACCACAGTTCCTTCAGACGTTTTACATCAGGAACTTTTGTCCACGGAGATAGACAATCTCCTGACAAAGGGGGCGATTGAGGTCATCAAGAACATTAGGTCAGTGGGTTTCTATTCCCGCCTGTTCTTGGTGCCGAAGAAGGACGGCCGACTCCGACCGGTTATCGATCTGAGTTTCCTGAACCAGTCTATCATTGCTCCCAAGTTCAGCATGGAGACTTTCAGGTCGGTCCTCCGTTCAATTCACCAGGGAGATTTCGCTGCCAGCATCGACCTGCGAGACGCTTACTTCCACGTTCCGATGCATCGGGCATCACAGAAGTATCTCAGGTTCGCTTTTCTGGGGCGAGTTTACCAGTTCAAGGCCATGCCTTTCGGCCTCAACCTGGCTCCTTGGGCCTTCACCAGACTGATGTCACATGTGATAGCTTTCAATCGCACACAGTCCAGGGTGACTATTTTGGCATATCTGGACGATATCCTCCAGGGGCATTCCTTACTGGAGTCGGATATTGCCACTCTGTTGAGCTTGCTCACGTCGCTAGGTTTCAGAGTCAACGAGGAGAAGTCGGACCTGGTCCCTTCTCAGTCGTTTTATCATCTGGGGATGGCTTTCTGCACCCAATTCAATTTGGTGGCGGTTCCCCAGGCCAAGGCTGTGATTCTCTCAGGTTTTGCTCTGACTCTGTCCCAGTCCACATCCGCGATGGCTTGGAGTATTCTCCGGTTAATCGGTCTATGCTGTTCGGTGACGGATCTCATTTCTCTAGGTCAGCTGCGTGTCAGACCTCTCCAACACTTTCTGCTCAGTCGTTGGAGGCCGAATGTAGATTTTCTGAATCTGGTGTTTCAGTTTCCAGAATATCTTTATCCTCACCTTCTCCTCTGGGCGGATGTCCAGTGGCTTTTGCAGGGTGTTCCATTGGACTTACCCACGTCCGATCGCATTCTGACGGCAGATGCCAGCGATCTCGGATGGGGTGCGACGTTGGATCCTCTAGGTCTTTCCATTCACGAGATGTGGGACCAGGATCATGCAGCTCTACACATCAACCAGCAGGAGCTTCTTGCTCTTCTTCTGAGTTTCAGGCAGTGGATCCCTCACCTGTCGAATTGCCAGGTCCTTCTGTTGTCCGACCATTCGACGGTTGCTTACATTCGGAACCAAGGCAGCATGCACTCTGTTCCAATGTACGAATTGGCTCGGGATCTTCTACTGCTCGCTCAGGATGTCCACGCCGGGGTGGCTGTTCGTCACATTCCCGGTCGTCTGAACGTCCTAGCCGACTCCCTGCCCCGCCGGGGCAGGGTCATTTCCACCAGATGGATGCTCCACATGGCGGGTTCCATCGATCTCTTGCAACTCGTTGGAACCATCCGGTGGACACTTTCGTGTCCAGATGCTCTGGCTTTCGCCATGGACACTCTGGCCCTCCTTTGGGATGGTCTTGTCGGCTACGCCTTCCTACCCGTTCCGATTCCGCCTCAGGTTCTCGCCCAGATATGAACCTGCAGTCATCGATTCCTTTCGATCACTCCATCGCCTCGGTGTGTGTGGCTCAATCTGCTCCGCTCTTTGTTAGCGGCGGTTCCGGCATGTCTCCCTCTACCTCGCGACTTTCTTTGCCAAAGTCGCCCGAGCAGGTTTCACGTTGACTCGACTTCATTGTGCCTTTGCACATGTTTTTTATCGGGTCCTGTTTCCTCCGTAGTGGTTTTTCGAGACACGCAGTGGAGTTGCTTTTCTTCTTCAAGGAGGCACTCACTCCACTGGTTTAGCCTCTGTGGCTAAGTGGAAGGTTCTTCTGTCGATGGTGTGTGATCACTCTGTTGCTTCTGTCACTCCTTCGATCACACCGCTTGCAGAGTTTCTGGTATATGTTTGTTTCTGGGGGTCTCCAGCAATGGGTACAAGTCCATGCTTTGGAAACATTTTTTTCATATGTGATACCGCATTGTTTCGACACTCATCCTTGCCTCTCCAATCTTGTTCAGCTCATTTCCTTGAAAAGGCCTCAGACTTTGCAGTTTACTCCAAGATGGTCACTTTCTTGGGTGCTGCTCTGCTTGGGGGTGGGGGGCGTTTGCGCCTTTATCCTGGATGAATATGCGTTTTCTCACATGCCAGATCTCTCCTGCATCCATTTCTTGATGGATTTGTCTTGCTATTCGTGCAGCTTCCGCTCGTCTAGCTACTGGTGATTGTATTACCAATTGTTTTTTCTTCCATGAGGTGCGTGCATTGTCTTCCTCTTTTAATAACTCGGTCATGTTGTCCGATGATGGATGTTATACTGGCAGCCTACTGGAGAAATTCTACATTCTCCTTTTATCTGTGACAGTTGCAGGAGCCAATAGAGGACCTTGGTCCTTGGGGCCCTCTTTCTTCGGCTCAGGCTGTTGGCTATCCCAGCCTTTCAGTTTTTTTTCAGGGTCAGTTCCAGCTCTGTGCTGTTACTGCCCCTTCTGTCTGTGCGTCGCACTTCACCATACGCCTCATCTTTCATTGTCTTTTCTAATGTTTGTGATGCTACGGTTTGATAGGCCTCGGGATCTCTTCCTCTGTCCACGGTCCCAGTGCTATTGAGTTATGTGTGGGTTGGTTATGTGATTCCCTCCATCCTTTTGTCTATTCAGCCTGTAGTAAACAATTGAGGTAGGTTGATAAGAAGTATAAATTTTATAGTAAATTTCCTTTCTTATTATACCTACCAAAATTGTTTACATGGAGGCCCTCCCGTCTTCTTATTCGGGTAAGAATCCTTCCTCCCCTCTGATCACATAACTCCTGTGATGTTTGGAATCAAAAGAATGATGAATTGACGCATTGCGCACTGTTTTACGGTAGTCGTGGATTTGTACTATGGAAGAGCGTCCCATACTGGGTGTGTGCCGATGGCGCTCGACCCAGTTTTGGCTTATTTTTTCGTTGTGTTTTTACACCACTTTTCTTTCCCAAATCTTGGGAAAGATTAAAATAGAGAGTATTTTATCCGAGTTAGGTTCTTCCACTGTAGTGCAAGCCTGTAGTAAACAATTTAGGTAGGTATAATAAGAAAGGAAATTTACTATAAAATTTATACATCTCAGTAGAGCCCTTTTTTTCTAAGCTCAATATCTCAATGAGTCCAAGATGAGCGAGGCTCTTGATACAACATTTTGTACATAAACATAATGGTCATAATAGATTTATCTTACAATTCTCAGCTGTAATAATTTAATTATAACACTTTACCTAATGTAACAAATCGGCAACATCCTGTCAAGTAATTTACGAATTGAACAGTTGAAAAAGCATTATTTTTCTACAAATTTCAACAAAACCATATGTGAACCCCCCCCCCCCCCCCCCCCCCCCCCCCCCCCAATTGGAATGAGCTTGTTCTAATGTGGGGTCTAATGATATGATTTGTCTAAAGTTGTTGGAAAATAATTTCATTTTCAGACTGATGAAAATGTTGTTTTGGTTTAAACTGTCTGCGGCTGCCTTGAACTTTTGGGATCCTCAGATAAACTTATTTCATGCATACATGTTCAACATTTAGGAAGCTTGTGCATTTTAACAGTATAACTGTGTTGTTCCAGCTTGAACGCTTCCAATGATTGAAAAGTAGTGTGGTTTCATAATTTAATTCATGTCGTAACTAAAGAACGACTTTTTTGATCAAGTCGTGATTTTAGTGGTTACCTGTCGATGACTAGACAATGCTTCCTTTTGATTTTGGTCCAGCTAGCCAATTCAATATGGCTGGCAGAGACATATGCCATGCTTCGCGTTGCTCTTGTTTTTCTCTTTTTGTACAGGAAACGTACAAGATCCCTCGCAAATAGGATTCAAAAACGTGTAATATTCTGTAAATAATAACATAAATATGTCTTAACCAACCACGCGATTGTATTATGCAGTTGTAAAATACAGATTTTGAATCGGAGCCCTGATATACACTGTATTCGGGTAATTATGGACCAAATACATACTTGTAAGATAAAAGAAGAAATGAGTGACTGAACCAATAACTGTACAAAAGAAATGTTTTTCAGAAAATTGTAATGTTGGAGATACATCAGGGATTCTTTTTAGTGTCTACACGTGCCGAATATGGGGCCCTTTCCCAATTGTATTTTGGCATGTTTTTTCCCAATTCAAACCAAAAATTTCCCCATCTCTGTCCTCATTGAAATAAAAATTTAATTCTTCAACTCTTGAAAGCCTAATTGTGACTTTAATCACTTTTTAATGCAACAAAACAACAAAACACGTGAATCAATATGCAGCTTTCAGGTACATTTGCAAGTTACATCCCAAGAGCCTAGTCAGCTGTTCCTAGGCAAGTCTTGGCTGCCTGTATAGGCAAGCTAGAAAATAAGCAGACTCTCATCTGTAAAATGAGGTTCCCAGAGGGTGAATTTAGTGATGCTATCCTGCACTGCAGGGTAGCATCACTAAATTCACCCTCTGTGAACCTCAGTCTGAATCAGGGTCTCAAAACTAAACAGAAAGAGGTACCCAGAGGATAAATTGGCCCACTGTATGGGATAGCATCATCAAATTCACCCTCTGGGGACCTCATTCTGCAAATTTCAGACTGCTTATTTTCATGCCTGTGTATAGGCACCCAAGATTTGCCTCTACACAACTGCAAAGCCAAAGAATGTAAACAATTGAAGTGTAGCAAAAAGCATAAATATCATTTATTAGTATAAGAACAATTTATTTAATACAGATTTTATAGAGACTTAATATTTCATGCAGCCATTTGTTATAAAACTTAGTACATGTACGCTACATGTAGTAGCTTCTGCATTAATGTACTCAGTTCAATATAATGGTAACATTTCTTATTCTTTGTGTTTCTTCTCCCAAACAAATTTCCAATTGGATCTTTCATGATGCAAATTTTCCCAAATTACATAAGCCCAGACCCTTTCCCAAAGAGGGCAGAAGAATCCATGTACATCAAACACACAGAATGATAAAAAATAATGCACATGATATATAAAGCATACAGTAAAGCTCTTCATGTTCTGATAGATATAGCATACAACAAGGAAATGGCATAGTGAAGTATGGTTTGTCTGTTTAAAAGCACTACAGAGTTACCCACTAAAATCCTAAAATGCATCTCCAGTGTGGTATACACTGGAGATGCATTTTAGGATTTAGTGGGTAGCTCAAGGACATATGAACCAGATCCTTAATAATGTATTAATTTTTATCTTCTAGGATCAGGACAAAATGGAGCATGAATTGAGTGAACTTCGAAATCAGCAAGAAGAAGACAGAGTAAGATTTGTGTCTCTTTTACGGCAAGGTTAGTAGATATTTGAGATAAAATACAATGAAGAATGAAACATTTTCAACAGCCAGAGTGATAAGCAAGCCTGGAAATAAGCAGACTGTCATTCTGCAGAATGAGATCCCCAGAGTGTGAATTTTGTGATGCTATCCTGCACAGCAGGGTAGCATCACTAAACTGACCCTCTGTGAACCTCAGTCTGAATGAAGGGCTCAGGCTTAAACAGAAAGAGGTACCCAGAGGATAAATTGGCCCACTATACGGGAAAGCATCAGCAAATTCACCCTCTGGGGACCTCATTTTACAAATGACAGATTGCTTATTTCCAGGCTTAGTGATAAGTATATTGTCGGCAGGCTGGATATGGCAGTTATATTAGGTGAAAGGCTAAATGGAAATAAAAAAAAATCATTGGAAGCTGTGCTAAGAGGCAAAAGTAATCAAGGGGCTCAACTTTTTACCATTCTTTGTTCCGTTCAAACAGACTAACATCACAGGTGTTTAATGAAATGACAAACCTTAGTTCAGTAGATCCCACTTAATAGGATATTTCCTAGCATTTTCCTAAGTGGCGGGAGGGCTTGAATATGGGCTCCATTCTCATTGAGATTTTGGGATGATTTTTCTCAATTTCCAATGCAACCTGGAAAGATTCCCTATCCATCTAACTCATCAAATCTCATGAAGGTTTGAACACAGTTAGTTGATATATTTCAGAATATTAGTTGTTTCCGAAAATGATTAGTACATGTATAGCCCGCAATATTATTTCACTGTCACATGTTTTTGCTTCTTAGCAGGAAATGCATGTAAATATGTTAATAAGTGTCTATGGCACTAACTTCCCTGGGAAACATCCTGTTTATTTGTTACCTGGAAAAATAACTTCAACCTTTACATTACCAAACACATATGCATACATGTTGTTACCAAACCCTGTGAAATCCCAAGAAGTGAAGCAGTGCTTGTTTACTGTGGTAAACAAGCTTTGTTTTACTGGTAAAATTGGAGCCAGTGACGATTGCTTGGGGTGGAAGTTCTCTAAAATGGGCAATATGGGTATAAAAGATTGATTAAACTTGACTTTATCTCCATGCTGTGGTCATGATAAGCCATTGTGCAGAAATATGTGATCTTAACCCTTAAAGGCCTATATCCAACTTTTACGACCTCAGAACAGGTGCCCTTAACATACCATCATTAGGAGGTAATTCTGACAATAGACAAATTACCTAAGCAGTGGTTTGTAGTCCAGTCTTGGATGCCTTAACAGGCAGCCAAGACTTAACTAGAAGTAACTACTAAGCCATTAGACGTATAGAGATTGTGGAATGATGGGAATTCAAGACACTTGTCCAGGGCCTTAAGGGTTAAACACCAGTAAATAAATAAATAAATAAATAAATAAATAAATAAATAAATAAATAAATGTTGTTACCAGAAGTTTTAATGATTTTGAAGTTACAGTTGTTTCTCTCAGTGCATTCTAGGGACAGACAGAAATTCCCTATTCTCTGATCCTCTAGAATTCAAATTTTTTATTCAGTAGGGTAGAAGAAGTACTTGATTTCTTGATTGAATAGCCCTGTTAACTGTTGAGAACTTAAAAACACCAAATCATTTACCATACCTTCAGTTGAAATTTGCCCTTTTCATTTAATGTTAACCCCTGTTAATTGAAAAAAAATCTTGTAAATTTTCAAAGTTTTACACTGGCCGCTGGAGAATTCCCATGTTCAGAGACCTATTTTTTTCTAGTAATTAGGATTTGCTAACCAATGCCTGGAGTGGAAGTCCTCAATATTGGGTGCTTTTGACGTGTCGGTTTTGGCTGAAAAGTTTGCTCCTTGGAATTTTGAAACACTGGTACTCCATTGGACTTAACAGTGAAAGGTTCATGGTTCGATCCTGACCTGTACCTTCAGTGCTGTGTCCTTGGGTAAGATACTTAATCCCGATTGCCCATACAGGTGCATAGAGATGTGGTGTACTGTTCAGTACTGCCTATCAATGGTGCACTTGCCTTCAACTACTACTAGCTGTGCTTGGGCCATGTTAGTCAGCTGAGATCTTGACAGTTGTTTGCCACTGCTCAGTGGTTTTCTCCAGGTACACTTCCATCCGCAAAACTGTCCATTATGATGTGACCCTCATTGTTGAAAGTGTTGTTAACCCTTTCTCTAACAAATTGCCTGCATCCACCTGCGTAATATGCAAATTAAACAGTTGAAAATTTTGAAAAATTTTGAAAAATTTCAACAAAACCATATCATGTGACCCCAATTGGAATGAGCTTGTTGAGCTCATTCCAATGGGAGGGTCACATGATAGGATATTGTTAAAAAAAATTTTATTTTTTAAAAAAAAATATTAAAACAAACTTATCATTTGATGGATTTTCATTTATTAGTGAACGGACAAATTAACACTTACAATGAATGAATGAATAAATGAATAAATTAGCTATTCTTGGCATATCTGAAATAATCACTCCAACTTTGTCATCTGGAACTAACAGACAAAATTTTGATTCTCTCAAGAATTATATCATTTCACTTTTGCCCTACAGGCAAGATCTGGTTCAGTGATAAAACATTAAGACATATGATGTTTCTGATGAATATTCATCTATTTTCAGTGGAAAAAGGAGCAGAAGATTTGATAAAAAAATTATTAGATGTAAATGAAAAGGCAAGGAAAAATGAAGAATTATTAGAGCAAATGGAAAGAGAACGGTAATTTACTTATTATTGGGCCCAGCTGTCTACAACGGGTGCTCTTTAGTGATCAGCCTGTCCATCTGTTAATCTGTTCATCCGTCCATCCATTTGTCTGTCTCGGTTTCCACACCTTTTTCAGCTATCGATTGAAACATTGAAATGATATTTTGTATGGAGCTCGCTGAGCTTCTTTGTGAATTGGTCTGGCTGGTTTTGGCCATTTTGTTGCGTAAAGGGATAAAATGCTCATGGAATAATTCAGGTTTTTTTTTATCAAAAAAGATTTATTTATGTCAAGAAAAGCAGTTTTTGTATGCAGTATCCCCCAAAACACTTCCCTCTTCTGGCATTTAACATTTTTTGACAGGGTTTGAAAATTGCTGAATGCCAGAAGAGGAAAATGTTTTTCAGGCAGCATTTTCCCCTTGGAAACTGCAGGAAGTGAAGCCCTGCTTGTTTACTGTGGTAAACAAGCTCTGTTTTACTGGTAAAATAGGGGTGCGGTGGCTCAGTAGGTAGAGGTGCAGGCTGCAAGCCAAGAGGTCCTCGGTTCGAATCCCACCTGCAGGGTTTCCGCTAGACTGGCTGCGGGTCCGTCGACCGGACCCATTCCCCCCACCGATCAGTCAGAAATGATCAGTCAGAAAAGCTGGTGGTTAAAATGTCGAGTACAATGCTGTATCGTAACGACACTCAGGATCCTTTGTTTCCACATAATATAGGCATAATTATGTTGTATACTATGCCTACTACTATTACTGGCGACAACCTAATACTTTATAACCCCCAGACGAGAGGGGGAAACAAAGTTCAAATCCTAAACGTCGCCTATAAAATTTTGGACTCAAATTGTCGTGTTTGGTCCGAAATCACTGGCTTTTATTTTGAGCGATAAACGTGCATGACGTTGGCACATATCGGGTTGTATAAAAAAAATTGAGGTCAAGCGTCACAGTCACTGTCAGGATTCTTTGATTTTGTGTTGTTTTGGGTTTGTATTTTTATGAAACCTCCGACCAAATGTAGTATTGTGTGTCCCATGGGAGTTTAGAGAATTGTAGGAGGATAAAATACATATTTTCCACTTCAATTATTCAGCATTTTAGCGACCAGAATGCCCCCAGAGAGCACCTAAAAATCAAAATTTTCCTGGGGGGAGAAACAGTCCCCCTCTGTACGCAGGTGCCTTTGGCACGTGCGGCAGACGCCTACGGCATCTGAATTTCACTTTCTTTAAACTACCAGACCCACAAATTTTCCCCTAGCGGAAGCCCTGCACCTGCAGCAACTGTGTTGTATCCTTGGGCAAGACACTTCACCCACATTGCTAACATGGAGGCACAGTGAGGTTGTGTATTAAGGCATTCTGTACATTGATGGTGTACCTGTCTTCAACCATTGCTAACCCTGCTTGTGTGGAGTTAGTATGTTGGGGAGCTGACATTTGCTTTCCATTTCTCGGTGGTTCTCTTCAGGTTCTCCAGCTTCCTTCAATCGTAAAACCATCAAGATCCAGGGCTTGCCTTGAGTCGGGGCTGATCAGCCCAGGCCCCGAGATCAGCCCCGAGGAGCACTTGCTGGGGGCTTTTTTTTTCAAGCCCCGACATTTTCCACAAAAAAAGCATTAACAGTAATGAACAAAATGGAAAATCAGCCCCGAAAAGGCCCCGACCTCAATATGTGGGGCACTTTTTTTAGGCCTCGACCATTTTACTCAAGGCGAGCCCTGAAGATCATGATTAGCCATTGTGCAGAAATATGTGACCTTAAAACACCAATAAATAAATAAAAAATACTGGTAAAATAGGACCTGGTCATCAATGCCTGGTGTGGAAGTCATCTTAAATGGACAACATGGGTATAAATGATTATCTGGACCTGACTTTATCTCTATGTTGCCGTCACAATTAGCCATCATGCTAAAATATGTGACCTTAAACAGCAATAAATAAATAAATTTGTCATAACCTGTCGCAACCTGCCATAACCTGTAGTTCATTTGCATATTTTACATTTGACGTGGCCCACACGTAACTTAAATGGTCATTCACAAGTTCTTTTCAGGCCTTATAAAAGATATCAATGTTTTCAGAGGAGTATCACCTGAACACATTCGGTTGGCAAATTATCACCGACTGATGCATTTTATGGGTGAAATTATAACCTACTGGCGCATAATTGCCAAGAGAATATCTAAGTATTCAGATCAAAATGTTGCAAAAATATTGTGCAAATAGGGCACTAATAGTGCATGCTGGTTTCTACTTTACCCAACGTAATGGCCAAAACCAGCTCTATTCTCAAAAATCGCCAAATATTCATTATATTTTCATTTCTTGTCTCAAAAACATAGGTTATGACCCCTCTTTGGAACGAGCTTGTCGTAACCTATGTTTTTGATTCAAAAAATGAAAAAAATTAGTTATTCAAGAATTTTGTTCGCAAGTGTCGTCTGCTTTTCATGTTAGGTAAAGGGTTATTGTAGACTGTATTGCACATCAGTACTTCTTATCAACCTACTCACAATTGTTTACTACAGGCTTGCACTACAGTGGAAGTCCCTAACTCGGATAAAATACTCTCTATTTTTAGCTCAACTTTGGCGAAGCCAAATTTGAGCTTATGCCATGGCCCGTCGTCCGTCTGTCCGTCAACAATTGGATACGGCTCAGGCTAGAGGTCGTATTTATGAACCGATCTTTACGAAACTTCTTGGGTACCTTTGTTATGACTGTGGGACGAGAACGAGTGTTTTTGGGTGCTGTCCGAAATTCAAGATGGCTGCCAGCTGCCATTTTGTACCGACGATGCAGAAATCTGTTTTTTGTACAGAACTTCCATATGAAAGCTCTGATTTGAATAATTTTTTGTATGAATGTTTAGTACCATGGGATACATCACATATAATACGGGGTTTTTTCTCGTGCGTAAATTATGCAAATTAGACTAACTTTGATGTTTTTTGGTGTTACTTTCAGCACTGTAAGTGCAAATGCCAATACGGCTCGGGCTAGAGGCCGTATTAATGAACCGATCTTCACGAAACTTCTTGGGTACCTTTGTTATCACCGTGGGACGAGAACGAGTGTTTTGGGGTCCGGTCCGAAATTCAAGATGGCCGATGGCAGCCATTTTGTACGAAAATTTGGTGCAATCAGATTTTTGCACAGAACTTCCATATGAAAGCGCTGATTTGAATAATTTTTTGTGTGAATGTTTAGTACCATGGGATACATCACATATAATACAGGTTTTTTTCTCGTGCAGAAATTATGCAAATTAGATGAACTTTGATTTTTTCAGTGCTGCTTACACACAGTAAGTACACATGTCAATACGGCTCGGGCTAGAGTCTGTATTTATGAACCGATCTTCATGAAACGTCTTGGGTACCTTTGTTATCACCTTGGGACGAGAACGAGTGTTTCTGGGTGCGGTCCAAAATTCAAGATGGCTGCCAGTGGCCATTTTGTATCGAAATTAGGTCTAATCAGTTTTTTGTACACAACTTCTGTACGGCTCAGGCTAGATGCCGTATTTATGAACCGATCTTTACGAAACTTCTTGGGTACCTTTGTTATTACCGTGGGATGAAAACGAGTGTTTTTGGGTGTGGTCCGAAATTCAAGATGGCCACCAGCAGCCATTTTGTACCAAAATTAGTGCAATCAGTCTTTTGTACTGAACTTCTGTATGAAAGTTTTGATTTGAATAAATTTTTGTATGAATGTTTAGTAACATGGAATACATCACATATAGTACAGGTTTTTTTCTCGTGCAGAAATTATGCAAATTAGATGAACTTTGATTTATTCAGTGCTACTTATACTCTGTAAGTGCACATGTCAATACGGCTTGGGCTAGAGGCTGTATTTATGAACTGATCTTCACAAAACTTCTTGGATTCCTTTGTTATCACCTTGGGACGAGAACGAGTGTTTCTGGGCGTGGTCCAAAATTCAAGATGGCTGCCAGTGGCCATTTTGTACCGAAATTAGGTCCAATCAGTTTTTTGTCACAACTTCTACACAGCTCATATTTGTGAGCTGATCTTCACGAAACTTCTTGGGTACCTTTGTTTTCACCTTGGGACAGGAATGAGTGTGTTTTGGGGTGCCTTTGTTATCACTGTGCTATGAGAACAAATATTTTGGGGTTCAGTCAGACCCACTCTGGGACTCAAAAGATTTCTTTTCTAGTTTAGCATCTGACTGTCACCCACCTTTACAATACTTTACCTATACATTTGTTACAGGCAACGCTCAGTATTTATGTACAGACCGTTACAATACTTTATATGTACCTTTGTTATCAGGTCATTACCTAGATGTTTGTCATTGCTGTGTCACATACTATACATGTACATGTCTTTGTCTTGACAAGTTGAGCTACAGTGTCATTGACACTTTCATTGTCTTTCCCAAGCAATTTGGGAAAGAAAAGTGTCGCAAAAGCACCAAGAAAAAATAAGCCAAAACTGGGTCGAGTGCAACCGGTGCAGACCCAGTACAGGACGCTCTCTCCCAAGTACAACTCCACGACTTCGTTGCCAATGCGCATATACCGTCGCTAAAGACTCATTCTTTTTATCATCCGCTTTGTGTCGAGATGTTTCTGCACGCTTATCAGTGTTTATCCAGCTCGTTGTTTGATGATTCCTGATTCATAGTGTATCCGTGTATCCTTTGTATTCTCAGGAACAGTTTTCTTTATATTCTCTTCAGTATTATATATCCATAATGTATTTTAATTGTTCTCTCTCGAGTCACGCGCGAATTTCGTGTGCCATGCTGTTCGGACTTATTATTTTTCACAATTATTGTTAATGCTTAATTTGCTAAATTTTCTAATTGTGTTAGAGTTAGGTGTCAGCGGGGTACCACTCCTACAGTTTTTCTTCTCTCTTTTGAGAGTAGTCATCCTGTTGTGTGGTTCCCGGTCGACTGTCTGGGGTCTTTGTTTCTGTCGCCTTTCTCTCTTCTTTGGAGGTATTCTTCTGTTTTCTGATTTCACCTTCTTTGCTCCTCTCACCTCTATCATGCCCAGGACAATTCCTTGTGGGTAATGTCTGCTGCCAAAGCATGTGGACGATTTACATTCTTCTTGTTCCTCCTGTAATGGGTGTTCGGCCGAGCGGCCATGTGGTGTTTGTGGATCATGGTCATCCACATTCTGGGCGTCAGTTAACCGTGTCGTTCGTTCTCGTGGCCGTGCCTCCTGCTCCCATGGGAAAGGAGAACGTGGTCGTTCGGGGGCTCCCGAGCCGACCTTGTCTGGTGAGAGTTATTCCTCCTCCGTGGGGGATGTGCAGTCTTTTCCTGTAGTGGATACTGCGGGAGCCGTTGAGTGTTCTGGTGAAGAGGTGCCTGGTTCTGGGACTACGGTTCCCCTCCAGTCGACATCTGAGGCTGTCACTGGGGTTGTGACTCCTCCTTCGGAGCCGAGCAGGTGTGCTCTCTACACTATTCCACCAGCCTCAACGACTCCCGACGTATCTACTACTACTGCTGGTCCGTCTGCTTCGTCGTCAGTTTCAGCCGGCCTCGGCTTTTCGCTGCAGGGGACTGCAGGAATGTCTGGTACTGTAGACGTGGGATATCGGCCTCAGCCATCCCTGACTTCAACTTGGCGAAGTTGGAAGGGGCTGCCGGCCGAACCCATCTCTGTGGTCTCTACGCCGTCGAGCACCACAGTTGTATCTTTGGATTCGGATGTTCTTAGTGGAGACACTATGAACTCCGTGGTGTTTCCGTCCACTCATTCTGGTCACACGACCAGTTTTGGGGGACCAACGCCTTTTGTGCAGCCTGGACCTTCTGCCCCGCAGAGGTCCGCGGTGACTCGCATGAGTTCCCGCTATATTGATCCTCGGGGTGCCTCGTACCCCTATACACGTCTGCCTTCAGATGTTTCGGCTGCCGCCTGTCGTCCTGCGTCGGGTGTTTTGGAGGATCGTGACCCTTCGCTGGTTAAGAGGGTCAGAGGTGAAGCCACTTTGCCGGTTCGCTCCCCTGTCGAACCGGCCAGTACGGGCAGTGAGCTTAGGGAGGCCCTCTCCTTACTCACTCAGGTTCTATCAAAGAGCCTTCCTGTTGCTTCCAGCGAGGCAACGAGTGGTTTCCAGGCACCTCCTATGGCGCCGCCTCCCGGGATTGGGAACAGGCCGGTTTCTGATTCCCCTGGTGTCCCGACACCATGGGAGGCGTCGGCTGGTTTGCCCATGATGGGCTATGTTTCTTCCGACTCTGGGGAGGAGTCCGACATGCTTGATGTCGAGGGCCAGCAGTCTTCGGACTTGGGGGCAGCTCTTGACTTTGTGTTTGGGTTTCTGCCTGATTTCAAACCTACTAACCAGCCAACAATGTCAGCCAGGCCGCGATCATCGGTCGCGCGCCTACAGCCTATGGAGCAACCTGCTTCTGGGCACCTTCGACCGTGCCAGTCGGTACAGGTGGTTGAAGCTTTTTCAGCATTGGACTCCAAGCTGAATTCCAAGGCTCTGAAGACTTCGTTCTTCACCAGGGTTGACACCTTTTGTGCCTCCTGTGTGTTATCGTTCCTACGATTCCGCCAATCCGTCGGTCTGCCAGACTTTGACAGTTCTGGATCCGGACTTCACTTCCCTTGGGCTTTCCAAGCCCAAGTCTGCCGTCATTCCAATGACGACTCTGGAGTCCACGTTGGGCTTATCTAGAGAGATGCTTGGCATGCTTTCTCTCTCAGATCACTTCGTCTCAGCTTTGGCTGCTTATCTGCTCCAGATAAGTTTGACGAGGTACAGGCTCCTTTGCGTGTGCTGTCCAAGGCGCTTATGCATCTTACTCACATGCATGCCTGTAAAAACGGCTAATCTGGAATTAGTTCGAAGGGACGCTGTGCTAGACACAGGACGATCCCTTCCCGAGGAGCAGCGTGCTGCTCTTCCATCTGCTTCTTTGGCAGGTCTGCAACTTTTCCATGGTTCCGTGTCGACGGTCCGGAATGACGTCCTACGTCATTCCAAAGATCAGCTGCTGTTTCGTCAGCTTGATCAGCCTTCTAGGGGAGGCAAGGGCCATTCCAAGCCTAACAAGTACCCTTCTGCTTCCTCTGTGAAGCAAAAGGCTGGTCCTTCTGCCGCCGCCTCTACTTCTCACTCAAGGGTACGGGTAAAGGTCGGCAGAATCGAGGGAAGTCTCAGGATTCTTCATTTAGTAGAGGAGGTGGTTTCTCCTCTCGCAGGCCTCGTCGGGGCTCGAAATGAAGGTCCTCACCTCGACTCGTCCCAGGTTGGAGGAAGGATAGCAGAATCCGCAGACCATTGGGCCACCATCACATCCGATCCGTGTGTGTTAGATGTTGTTCGGTCCGGGCTGCGAATATCCTTCCGACGGCACCCCACTCTGTCAAGGGTGCCTCGTCCAACCACAGTTCCTTCAGACGGTTTACGTCGGGAACTTTTGTCCATGGAGGTTGGCAATCTCCTGGCAAAGGGGGCGATCGAGGTCATCAAGAACATTCAGTCAGTGGGTTTCTATTCCCGCCTGTTCTTGGTGCCGAAGAAGGACGGCCGACTCCAACCGGTTATCAATCTGAGTATCCAGAACCAGTCTATCATTGCTCCCAAGTTCAGCATGGAGACTTTCAGGTCGGTCCGCCAATCAATTCACCAGGGAGATTTCGCTGCCAGCATCGACCTGCGAGACGCTTACTTCCACGTTCCGATGCATCGGGCATCACAGAAGTATCTCAGGTTCGCTTTTCTGGGGCGAGTTTACCAGTTCAAGGCCATGCCTTTCAGCCTCAACCTGGCTCCTTGTGCCTTCACCAGACTGATGTCGCATGTGATAGCGTTCTATCGCACACAGTCCAGGGTGACTATTTCGGCATATCTGGACGATATCCTCCAGAGGCATTCCAATGCTGCCTTACTGGAGTCGGATGTCGCCACTCTGTTGAGCTTGCTCATGTCGCTAGGATTCCGAGTCAACGAGGAGAAGTCGGACCTGGTCCCTTCTCAGTCATTTTGTCATCTGGGGATGGCTTTCCAAACCCAGTTCAATTTGGTTGCGGTTCCCCAGGCCAAGGCTGTGATTCTCTCAGCTTTTGCTCTGACTCTGTCCCAGTCCACGTCCGCGACCGCTCGGAGTTTTCTCCGGCTGATCGGTCTCTGCAGTTCGGTGACGGATCTCATGCCTCTAGGTCGGCTGCATGTCAGACCTCTCCAACACTTTCTGCTCAGTCGTTGGAGGCCGAATGTAGATTCTCTGGATCAGGTGCTTCCGTTTCCGGAACCTTCTTCCCTGGACAGATGTTCAGTGGATTATGCAGGGTGTTCCATTGGACTTACCCAAGTCCGATCGCGTTCTGACGGCAGATGCCAGCGATCTCGGATGGGGTGCGACGTTGGATCCTCTCGGTCTTTCCCTACACGGGATGTGGGACCAGGATCAAGCAGCTCTACACATCAACCAGAAGGAGCTTCTTGCTCTTCTTCTGAGTTTCAGGCAGTGGATCCCTCACCTGTCGAATCGCCAGGTCCTTCTGCTATCTGACAATCCAACAGTGGTTGCTTACATTCGGAACCAGGGCGGCACGCACTCTGTTCCGATGTACGAATTAGCTCAGGATCTTCTACTGCTCGCTCAGGATGTTCACGCCGGAGTGGTTGTTCGTCACATTCCCGGTCGTCTGAATGTCCTAGCTGACTCCCTGTCCTGACAGGGCAGGGTTATTTCCACCGAGTGGATGCTCCACAGGGCTGTATTCCAGTCGCTTTGTGATCTCTGGGGACGTCCCCACATCGACCTCTTTGCGACTCGTTGGAACCATCAGGTGGACACTTTCGTGTCCCCGTGTCCAGATCCTCTGGCTTTTGCCGTAGACACTCTGTCACTCGATTGGAACGGTCTAGTCAGCTACGCCTTCCCGCCGGTTCCGATTCTGCCTCAGGTTCTAGCCAAAATTCGAACCTGCAGTTGTCGAATCATTCTGTTCGCTCTCCTGTTGCCTCAGCGGGTGTGGATCAATCAGCTCCGCTCGCTGATGGCGGCGGTTCCGGCCTGTCTCCCGCTACATCGCGACCTTCTTTGTCAAGGTCGCCCAAGGAGGTTTCTCGTCGACCTGACTTCATTGTGCCTTCACGCATATCTTTTGTTGTCAGGTCCTGTCTCCTCTGTAGAGGTTTTTCGAGACGAGCAGTGGAGTGCATTTCTTCTTCAAGGAAGCACGCCACTGGTTTAGCTTATGCAGCTAAATGGAAGGTCTTCTGTCGATGGTGTGCTGATCACTCTGTTGATTATGCAAATCCTTCGATTTCACAGATTGCGGAGTTTCTGGTATATCTGTTTGATTCTCGGGGTCTCCAGCCTGTTACCATCAAGGGTTACAGGTCCATGCTTTCAGAGACTTTTTCTTATGTGGGGAAGCGTCGTATCGGCACTAATCCTTACCTCTCCAAGCTTGTTCGGCACTTTTCTTTGAAAAGGCCTCAGACTTTGCAGCTTACCCCACGATGGAATCTTTCGTGGGTGCTGCTTTGCTTGGGGGGGGGGGGGGGGGGGGGGGGGGGCCCTTCGAACCTTTATCCCAGGTGGATATGCATTTTCTCACATATAAGACGGCTTTTCTGATGGCGTTTGCTTCGGCCAGACGGGTTAGTGAGCTTCACGCCCTCTCGGTTGACCCGGCCTTTTTTAGGAGCTCTCCCAATAGTGTTACTTTTACCACTGATTGCTCTTTTTTGGCCAAGAATCAGTTACCAGATACTACTCCTCCTCCTATCTGTATCAGGGCTCTATCTTCTGTTGAGGGTAATCGCCCTTTGCCCTGTCCGGTCCGTGCTATTCGCATTTATCTCAATCGGACACGTTTCATACGGAAAGGCAGAAAACGTTTTTTTTCTGTCTCTTATTCCGGATCGACAGAAGATCTCTCCTCAGTCCATTTGTCGATGGATTTGTCTTGCTATTCGTACGGCTTACGGTCGTTTAGCAGCTGGCGATTGTATTACCGATCGTATTTCTGCCCACGAGGTGCGGGCACTATCCACCTCTTGGGCTTATTCTAACTCCATCAAGTTGTCGGATGTTATGCAGGCAGTCTACTGGAAAAATGCCTCTACTTCTTCCACCTTTTATCTGCGCCAGTTGCAGGAGCAGTCGGAGGACCTTTTTGCCCTGGGTCCTCTTTCTTCTGCTCAGGCTGTTGTCTGCCATAGCCTTTAGGCTTCTTGAAGGTCAGTTTCAGCCTTGTGCTGTTACTGCCCTTTTTCTGTCTATGTGTCACACAGGCCCATATGTCTCCTTTCATTGTCCTTTACCAATGATTGCGACGTTATGGTTGATAAGCCTCGGGACCTCTTCCTTCTGCTTCATGGTTCCAGTGCACTGGGGTTATGTGTGGGTTGGTTATGCAATTCCCTCCAGCCTATTGTCTATTCAGCCTGCAGTAAACAATTGTGAGTAGGTTGATAAGAAATCTAAATTTTATAGTAAATTTCCTTTCTTATTATACCTACCACAATTGTTTACATGGAGGCCCTCCCGTCTTCTTTACGGGTAAAGAATCTTTCCTCCCCACTGATCACATAACTCTAACGTTGACGGATTCAAAAAGAATGAGTCTTTAGCGACGGTATATGCCCACTGGCAACGGAAGTCGTGGAGTTGTACTTGGGAGAGAGCGTCCCGTACTGGGTCTGTGCCGGTTGCACTCGACCCAGTTTTGGCTTATTTTTTCTTGGTGCTTTTGCACCACTTTTCTTTCCCAAATTGCTTGGGAAAGACAAAAATAGAGAGTATTTTATCCGAGTTAGGGACTTCCACTGTAGTGCAAGCCTGTAGTAAACAATTGTGGTAGGTATAATAAGAAAGGAAATTTACTATAAAATTTAGATATTTTTATACTAAAACCAATGGCCCACACTTAGCTGGTGCAAACTCATTAATATCCAGGGCCAAACACAAATTTTGAACTCCCCACCCCCAAAATTTGCGTACCAATCCAAAAAATTAAAGTCCTATCTGGTCTTCCATACTTTTCTGTACTGTGCATATGAAGTAACTAGGAAGGTATTGGAATTGGCGCAAAGCATCATTCTTTTGCTTGGCCCAAGTCAGTAAACATCTGAACTGACATCTGTGCTTTAAATCTCTTTTTAGCTCAACATTGATGTAGTAAAATTTGACATTATGCCATGGCCTGTTGTCCATCTGTCTGTCCGTCAATAATTCAATACGGCTCTGGCTAGAGGTTGTGTTTATGAACCGATCTTTACGAAACTTCTTTGGTACCTTTGCTATCACCGTGGGACAAGAACAAGTGTTTTTGGGTGCGATCCGAAATTCAAGATGGCCTCCAACAGCCATTTTGTACCAGAATTAGTGCAATGAGTTTTTTGTAAAGAACTTCTGTACGAAAGTTCTGATTTGAGTAAATTTTTGTATGAATGTTTAATAACATGGAATACATCACATATAATACAGGTTTTTTCTCGTGCAAAAATTATGCAAATTAGATGAACTTTGATTTATTCAGTGCTACTTAAGCACAGTAAGTGCACATGTCAATATGGCTCGGGCTAGGGGCTGTATTTATGATCCGATCTTCACGAAACTTCTTGGGTACCTTTGTTATCACCTTGAGATGAGAATGAGTGTTTTGGGGTGCAGTCCAAAATTCAAGATGGCTGCTGGCGGCCATTTTGTACCGAAATTAGGTACAATCAGTTTTTGGTACAGAATTTATAGGACCACATTTGTTATCATCATGGGATGGTAACGAGTACTTTTGGGCTCGGCCAAATATTCAAAATGCCTTTCAGCAGTCATATTTACAGAAATTGTGTGTAGTACATTTTTTGTACAGAACCTGTAAAGAAGATTTTTTATGTCGGTAATGTTTGCTATAAATTTATTGGGTGCCTTTATTATCACTGTGGTATGAGAACAAATATTTTGGGGTTCATTCAGACCCACTCTGGGACTCAAAAGGGAGATAATTAAAAATCTTTTCCAAAAACACCAGACAAAATAATGTTTCTTGAATTCAGCATCCCTAGGATGTGTATATTCCAATGTGTTGAAGCCAAGTTCCTGTGTTAATATTTGGTGTTGTTTAGGGAGGGTAAACATTATTAGCACAACCCGATTTTCTATTTCCAATGAGAAAAATAAAACCTCACCCGTGGGAACCCTATGAGCTAAAGATAAAAAGTTCAAATACCTATATTTTAAGAAGGACTGGACAGAGATTTATTAATATGAATCAACCTTAGAAGGGTTTGAATCAAACAGGCTAAAACAATTTCTAATATTTCTAATATTTGACTTATGATGCACCATAAAGGATCCTCATTGTAACATTAACCCCATGGAGATTTCTTTTCTAGTTTAGCATCTTACTGTCACCCACCTTTACAAATACTTTACCTGCACATTTGTTACAGGCTATGGTCAGTATTTATGTACATACCTTTACAATACTTTACATGTACCTTTGTTTTCAAGTCGTTACCTAGATGTGTGTCATTGCTGTGTCACATACTATACATATACATGTCTTACACAAGTTGAGCTACAGTGTCATTGACACTTTCATTTGAAGATGCCAAACACAAATCAGTGATGGTTATGGTGGATTCAGGGCTGTAACTTTAAAATAATTATGTAAAATTATTCATGTTTCCCAATTTCGGGACATGCGCCTGAACGTCATCATTCTTGCTAATGATTGAACCTACTGTTTGTTAAATGTTCCTTCCCTCTCCTCCCATGAACCCTCCTGTTAAACTCCCAAACTATTTTGGCTTTTTTATTGAAACTTTATATTAAATTTCTTGGTAAACTTGCACTATGGAATGTTTATTCCATTTATCCCCATGGTTATGTCCTCATCCTGGGGGTGTTAGGATGTTTGTAGTCTTGCATCTTCTACCTGATGCATTGTTTTTTCTTCCAATGAAGATCTGGCTTTGCATCAGGTAGTGGTTGATCGGTTACTGACTTTGGGCCTATTTTATGCCTCTTATGTAGTTTCTGGTTTTTCCTTTTGACATTCCCAGTTTAACAACGCTTTAAATATGTATCATTTCAGTATTTAGTATTACACAGTTATTGTATTTATTGTAGGATACATGTCTTAAGTATTCTGATAGTGTAGCTTTAATTATTTAGTGTTTGTCCACTCTTAGGCTCTATCATACCCTTGGGCTCATGAGGTTCCCTTGGGGAACTTAAGGGGGGCGCGGTGGTGTTGCGGTAACCGGTTCTCGTCAGATCACCGAAGTTAAGCAACGTCGAGCCCGGTTCATTCTCGGATGGGTGACCGTCTCAAGGCACTTAACCCCATTTGTCCACATGGGGGCACGATGACGCCATGTACAAAGGCATACGGCACGTCGAAAGTGCGCATGTCTTCAACCAATCGAACTCTGCCTGTGCTGCAGTGCGGAGTTACGATGTTGGGGAGCTGGCAGCTGCTCGTCGTTACTCGGTGGTTCTCTTCGGGTACCCCCGCTTCTGCCACCCGTAAAACTGTCTCGGTCATGATTAGCCATTGTGCATAAGTAAGTGACCTTAAACACCAATAAATAAATTGGGGAACTTAGGCGTTTTTCAAAATTGTTTCGAAAAAAATTATTTTTTTATTTCTTTCGAAATAATTTTGATTGCCTTCTTATTGTATCCTTATTATGTATAAATGATATGTTATATTTTAGGAGTGCAGTGGACTTTGACTTTGGTTTCAAATATTTATATTGAAAACTTTCTGCTCAAAGTGTAAGGCAGGGAAGTCTGCCTCGGATTTACATGCTTGTCTTGCTTCCAGTCGCTGCACTCCTACTGATACATGTGCTACTTTTGTAGTTTGGGATTCGAAACATTGGAAGCGGGTGTCGCGCTGTGTGGTGTGTGGTTAAGTTCCGATGCTGGAACTGTCACCGCAGGGTAATTCTAGCTTTTCAGTTTTTCAGAGGAACAAGAACATGGTGATGGTATATCGACACCCATCCATAATGTGCTGCCACTGTCACGCTCTGATGAGCAAACAGAGCTAGCTGCAAAGGTGCTCGTGAATATCAAGCAAGGAATAAGGCCTCTTACTCCTTCGCATGCAGCTAGCTCGACTGGTGAAGCGGTTACCCCGTTAGTGGTCGGGGTCCACTGTTTCCATTGCGAGAAACTTCACTGAGTTGGAGCTAATGTCCTCGCTTGCGGTTCGCGACGCTCCTTCTACAGTGCAGCCGGGGTTGCTGGCAGTTATGGCTTCTTCCTTCGTCTCTGACAAAGCACATTAGACCGCTCACTAGCTGTCCAACTTCGGATGTTCAATCCTTTTCGCGAAGACGCTCACAGTCTTCACCACCAAAGTCGGTCCATCCTAGTGGTTTGAGGCTTGATTATGTGGGACATTCTGGATGTTCGTCGAAGAGATCTGGGGACAGATCTCCGTCCCGCGAACAGCATGCATCGAAAAAACACAAGACTGCTGCTCCGCAAGCCTGAGTTACAGACCTGCTGTTGCAGGTTGCGCAGCTTATCGTAGCTTCCCAGCCTTTGGCCAGATTGACGACGCAATCTTTAGCTTAGCGAATTCAAAAAGGAAAAACAGTTTCTTATCTACATCTTCTCTCCATATACCATTTCCTGGACCACATTACTTAAAAACGGTAGGAGAAGATGTTCAGAGAGCTCCTCTTTGTCTGAATGAGCGGGCTTTGGATCTAGATGTCTCGCTATCTGCGTCACAATGTCCGCTCTGAAGTGTTGGAATCTTCCATAGATTCTAGTTGGGCGGTTCTGGACGCTATGTCCTACGCAGACCATATCACCATTTTGCGACAAGCGTAGACCTAAAGGATGCGAACTTTCACGTCTTGGTCCATCCGGCTTTCAGAAAGTATCTGCACTTTGCCATTCAAGGGAAAGTTTACCAGTTCAGAGCAATGTGCGTCGGTCTGAACCTGGCCCCCTGGGCTTTCTCTCGAATAATGAACTCGGTAATGTCATACTTCCGGGCTCATTCGGCAGTAGTAACATTGGCTTACTTGGACAACATTCTTCAGAGATACAGCGACGAAGATGCACTTCAGAATGATGTGCAGAGTCGGCTTCTTTTATTCCGACATCTCGATTTCATTGTAAATGAAAAGAAATTGAATTTTGCTCCATCCAAGTCCTTCATTCACTTGGGAATGAGCTTCGAAACTCACAAGGCTCTGGTTCATCTCCCGGTAACCAGAGCGGAGTTAGTCAGTTGCTATGCTCGCTTTTGTCTAAACTCTCTCACAGTATCAGCAACTGATGGGACTGTGCAGAGCGGCTGCAGACCTGATCCACTAGGTCATTTACGCATGTGTCCTCTCCAGATTTTCTTCAATCAGAACTGGAATGTCAAGACACATTTGCTCGAAAGCCAGATTGTTTTAATGGACCTGATATAACAAAAGGTTCAGATTTGGACATATCTCCAATGGCTGACTCAGGGAGTCCAACTTAAAGTAAAGAATCTGATCTTCACTATTATGACGGACGTGAATTGGATGTGTTGGGCTGCATTCCTGATTCCTGCAGACCTGAAATGTCAGGGTCTTAGGGACCCTAGGTTCCTAGATGAGCACATAAACATCAAAGAGATGATGTCTATTTGGCTTGCACTAAAACATTGGATTGCCCACATAGCGAACATCTATGTACAGATTCTGTCAAACAATTCCACAGTAGTGGCTTATATCAGGAACCAGGGCGGCACTCATTCAGTTCCTCTATTCGAATTGACAAGAGAAAATTCTCCTATTTGCTCTGAGTCATCACGTTCATCTCTCAGTCCGTCATATTCCGGGTCGTCTGAACGTAGTAGCAGACTCGCTCTCAAGAAAAGGTTGCCTGGTGCCTTTGGAGTGAACTCTCAACAAACGAATATTAAGGCAGATTTGCTACCAGTGCGATTGTCCTATGATAGATCTCTTTGCCTGGAACCTGAACAATCAGCTTTCGACGTTCGTGTCGCCGTGTCAGGATCACCGAGTGTATACAGTAGACGCTCTTTCGATCTCATGGAACAGAATAGTAGAATATGCATTTCCTCCAACTCTGCTGATTCACAGATTCTGTTAAAAATCAAACAGTCTCATTGCAAAATTCTGCTGGTAGCACCTCTGTCAGCTCAGAAAGCTTGGATCAACCTGGTTAGGTGTCTGTTATGGGATATTCAACGGAAGCTTCCTCCCCTTAAGGACCTTCTGTATCAGGAGAAGTTCCACACACTGCATCACAACCCAGAAGGTCTCAACCTTCACATATTTCCATTGTGCAGTCCTTCTTGCACGGAAAGCAGTTTTCAGGACGAGCAGTGGATGCAATTTCTAACTGTAGGAGGACCTCCTCTTCATTCAATTATGCAGTGAAATGGAGAGTTTTCTTTCGTTGGTGTGTGGATCAGTCAGTGGATATTTATAATCCATCTATACCTCAAATTGCCAATTTTCTGGTCAACCTTTTTGACATATTAAAACTGCAGCCCGTTACAATTAAGGGCTATAGGTCTATGTTATCAGACACATATCTTCATCATGATAACTTATGGTTATTGGATCAAATCCATCTTTATCCAAGCTAGTTAGAAATTTCTCTATCAATAGACCTAGAAACCTCAGATTAATTCCCAAATGGAATTTGGCTTGGGTTCTCTTGAAGCTTCAAGAAGCTCCTTTTGAGCCGTTAGATGATGTAGAATTTAAATTTCTGACTTATAAAAGACATTTCTCTTAGCCTTTGCTTCTGCCAGAAGATCTAGTGAGCTTCATGCGTTATCTGTTGAAGATTCCTATTTCTGTAGTGTGGGTAATACTATTACTCTTACTATGGAAGTGGGATTCTTGGCTAAGAATCAGATTCCGGATAAGCAGCCTGGGCATATTATTATTAAGGCCTTACCGTCCTCTAACGACCGTAGGCCAGTGTTGTGTCCATTGAGAGCGATGCGCATTTATAAACATTGATCTAGCTTTATTAGAAAAGGAAGAAAGAGATTTTTTCTATCTCTTATGCCTAACAGAAGGGATATTTCTGTTCATTCAGTGGCTTTGTGGATTCCCTTGGCAATATGAATTGCTTATGAAAATCTATCTTGAGATCAGCATTCTGTCAATAAGATTTCAGCTCATGAGGTTAGAGCACTGTCTTCTTCTTGGGCTTATTCCAGTAGTATTGCCATTACTGATTTAATGAAGGCAACCTACTGGATGTAACCGTCTTCATTTACTAAGTTCTGCCTTAGAAATTTAAGAGTCTATCTCCGGTGACTTTAGCACAGAATGTCGTCCATTAATTTTACATCTAGATGTCTTAGGCAGTCTGCTCGAGCACTGATGCCGTTCTGCTGCCCTCTTCGTTCTGAGAATTCTTCCTTCAGAACAAGGGGAGGGGGGAGGGAGGTGGAACGGTTTTTCCCTTAAATATCATCTGGCTTTATAGTGAAAAGCAAAGGAATACCTCCTCCAGAGAGAGTAGTCCAGCATTGGTGCTGGGTAGTTTTAATGTGTAGTTCAGTGTGAAGCAACAGTTATGTCTCATATATGTATTGTTTTTAAAGTGTAGCTCATTGTGAAGCATTATGTACATGTCACGTGTCATACGAGCATTTATATACAATCCTCGGGGGCGCGGTGGCTCAGTTGGTAGAGGTGCAGGCTGCAAGCCGAGAGGTCCTCGGTTCGAATCCCACCTGCGGCAACCGCGTTGTGTCCTTAGGCAAGACACTTCACCCCGATTGCCTACATGGGGGCACGATGACGCTGTGTACTGAGGCGTACTGCACATCGATGGTGCGCATGTCTTCAACCAATCTAACCCTGCCTGTGCTGCGGTGCAGAGTTCAGAGTTACAATGTTGGAGAGATGACAGCTGCTCGTCGTTGCTCGGTGGTTCTCTCCGCGTACTCCGGCTTCCTCCACCAGTAAAACTGTCACGGTCACAATTAGCCATTGTGCATAAGTATGTGACCTTAAACAACAATAAATAAATAAATAAATAAATATACAATCCTCAGACACTTTTAAATGAGTATAAAGCATCTCATTCTCTGTAGCTTTATAATTGGTTTCCTTCACCGAATTAGCATAATGGGTTATGCTGGCATTAAATGGAAAATTTGTTGTGTATTACTCCTGTGTATTGTTGGTGTTATGTCGTTCTCGTTTTTTTTATTGGAGAAAGACACATGTAATTCCTCTGTCATCTCCTATTCTCCTGTAGGAGCTATTCTTCAAATTAGAGTAATAGAGATATTGTATTTCATCTGAGTCCTAGGCCCTCCGGCCTTTTTACTATTCAGCCAAGTCTGGCTGGGCCATTGGTTTTAGTTTTAAAATATGATAAATTTAAAATAATTTGTATATTTTTTATACTTACCAATGTCCCAGATGGGGAAAGCCCTCCCATGAGTGGACACTCATACCTCCCTGCTGATTTATAACATTTAGCAGGCATAACAAAAAAGAATGATGCTTGGCGCCAATTTTGGTACCTTCCTGGTTGCCGTGCATGCGCAGTACAGAAAAGTATGGAGGACGAGATAGGACCTTAATTTTTTGGATTGGTATGCAAATTTTGGGGATTGGAGGGTTCAAAATTTGTGTTTGGCTCTGATATTAATGAGTTTGCATCAGCTAAGTCTGGGCCATTGGTAAGTATAAAAAATATACAAATTACTTTAAATTTATCATTTTTATTTCAGAATTGTGACAGATGAATTGTTTTCAGTTAGGTGGGAAGAACTGCAAAATCTTAGAAGACAGGAAGTGCTTCGTGAGTATAACATTGTTACAGCGGATATCACCAAAATGCTAGTTAATAGAATAAGGCCACAAAAAGTTCTTTTTCTCAGACAAGTTTTTGTAAAATTGCATGTGGGCGGACGTTTTTTTATTTTATGTTTTATTGTTGTAGTCATTTCTTTGCCATCAAAAGTTCATGTTCTTGGTTTATTTTATATTTTAGGCCACATAATCTACAGAATAGCATGGATGATGGTGTATTTCGTCCCTCGAGTGCATTGCAAAGCCTTGTTGCACTCAAGGAACAAATTTATCAATTTTATTAACTTGGGTCAAATATCTGACATAAACTATTTAATTTTTAGCTCTCCTGGCCCAAAGGGCCATGTAAGCTATTGCCATCACTTGGTATCCATTGTCGTCTGTCGGTTGTCCATAAACTTTTCACATATTCTTCTTCTTCTCTGGAACCACTGAGCTGATGTGAACCAAACTTGGCAAGAATGCTCTTTGGGAGGTCCTCTACAGATGATCCTAAATCTGTTCCCATCTGATGAAATACAATGCCACCAGAGGCATTCTTTTATTCTGGTTGGTGCATTTTAAAAAATCTCTTCTGAAACTATAAGGCCAAATGTTTTGAAACTTCACATGGTTGATGACTGGGACACCCTCTACCAATGATCCTCATTTAATGTTGATCGGAATGCAAACATGGCCACAATTGTGGTTTATAGTTACCATAGAAACCCTATGGAAATCACATTTTCATCCTCTTGTCTGGAACTACTGAGCTAATGTGAACCAATCTTTGGAGGAATGTCTATGGGGAGGTCCTCCACAAACAATCCCCATTTTGTTCCTGTCAGAGGGAAAACATGGCTGCCAGAGGCATTCTTTGATTCCGATTGGTGGATTTTGAAAAATCTCCTCTGAAACCACAAGGCCAAATGTTTCAAAACTTCACATGATTGATGACTGGGAAACCCTCTACCAACGATCTTCATCTAACGTTGATCGGGTTGCAAACATGTCTGTAATTACGGCTCTTAGTTACCATGGAAACCCTGTGGGAAATCACATTTTCATCTACTTTTCTGGCAGGAATGGTCTATGAGAGGTTCTCAACTGTTCCTCATTTTGTTCCTGTTGGATGAAAAATGTGGCTGATTCTGATTGGTCGATTATGAAAAATCTTCTCCACTGCAACTACAAGGCCAAATGTTTTGAAACTTCACATGATTGATGACTGTGACACCATCTAACAAATGATCCTCACATAATGTTGATCATGTTGCAAAACATGGCCGCAATTGCAGCTCATAGTTACCATGGAAATCCTATGGGAAATCACATTTTTATCTTCTTATCGGAAACTACTTGGCCAATGTGAACCAAACTTTGCACAAGTGATATATGGAAAGTCATTTGAAAACAATCATCATTCTGTTTTGTGTAGATGAAGTAGCATGGCAGCCAGCTGAAGTCTTTGATTTTGATTAGAATAACTGAGGGGTATGTTGTTCTGCCAGGTGAACGATTACAGGCGCTTGAGAGTCTCTTTTTTAAGTTAGCATTGGTTACAAAAAGAGAGCATGCAGCAACCAAAAGGACCATGCGGAAGGCCTGAGAAACTGATTTTTAAATTTTTTAAGCTTTCTCCGCAGTCAAATGATTGGGCCTTGAATCGAATTCCCATAGGAACCCAGAATCAGTATGCATACTGGTTATACACAGTGGTGGAAATGAACAAAATTGACGGGTGCAGTATTAAGCTCCTGTGAAATCGGAGATGGGAGTAAATGTCTACCCGTAAAATGTTGGTATATGAATTTTGAGGGAATACTTTCCCCAAACACCAGAAACTTTAATCCTTTACCCTATCATGAAAAGCAGACGACACTTGCAAACAAAATTCTTGAAAAACTGATTTTTTTTCATTTGTTGTCTCAAAAACATAGGTTATGACCAATCTTTGGAATGGCTCGGCGAGCTCGTTCCAAAGAGGGGTCATAACCTATGTTTTTGAGACAAAAAATGAAAATTAATTGGTGATTTTTGTGAATAGCACTGGCCGGTTTTGGCCGTTATGTTGGGTGAAGGGTTAAATGTATAAGGGTCTGCTGAACTATGAGAATAATTTTCCATTGGCCACAGGGTGCAAGCTTTCTCAAAACAACACACATTTATATGCCCTCACAGTATATTAGTGCTCCACAATATTTTTCACCGAGTGCATTTTTTAGCTCCCATAAAATAGAACACACAGCTGCTGACGGGAGTGATTGCACTCGCACCCATCTCATTTCCAGGACTGGTTAGAACCATCGACCCTCAGGTAAAAGTAGATTGTCCTTTCAGTTGTTTCTGAATTTTTGAGTAAGTATTCATATTGCAGTCATAGGTATTCCATGCTGAAATTTGATTATGGACCAGTGCGTGGACCTGATGTGCAAAATACTTTCAATAATATTAAAATAATATTAAAACCAAAGAGGACGACAGGGTTTTGACACTTTATCATTCAGGAAAAATATGAAAAAATAATGAAATTTGTATGACTAGTTTTTAGCTCACCTTGACCAAGTCAAGCTGAGCTTATCTAATCACTCTCAGTTTGGCATCCCTCAGGCATCTGTCAGCACCATGTTTTGGTCTTCTCCAAAGCCACTGGGCCAATTCAAGTGAAAGTTTGTATGAGTGATGGTCCCGAAGGGGCATTGCATTTTTGTTCAACTCAACATGTCCAGCCCCATATTGAGTGGGTATGGGAAAATGCTCCAAAATATTTTTAAAATCTTCTCATGAACCAGTGGGTACAATGACTTGATAATTGTTATGGAGCTTCCTTTTGAGGTGTAGAATCAAGTTTGTTCAAACAAAGTTCATGAAGCAATATTTGGCTTTGTAATGGGAGGGGTAAGATTTTTGGCCCTGCCCAAAATTTCTATTTTCTGAACTGATGGTCTGATTAGAACCAAATTTGGTATGTGGTATTATTGGGTCATAAGTACTTGACTCATGCACACACAAAAAAATTCCTGCATCCCTGTGGGAACCCCAGGAGCTAAAAATAGAAATATTTTCAATCGCCCATATTTCCCAAACCACACAGAACAGGGAGCTGTTATTTGGTATGAAGCATCCTTAGAGCCAGTAGAACTGAATGGTAAAAAAAAATTGCCATTAGTTATGTTAGGGTGTTCTGTAAGGGTCATCGAAAAATGCTGAGTCAGCATATTTGCAAAATTTTTTAAAAAATCGTTCCTCCTGAACCAATGATCAGCATCTTTTGATATTTGGTATACAGCATCCATGGAGGGTCAGATGCAAGTTTGTCAAAATGAAGCCCATTGGTTCATATTTGGGCTCAATACAGGAGCCCAAATTTTTAACTTGGGGCAATATGGGGAATATTCTTTAAAAATCTTCTTCTTTAGAACCACCACTCAGAATCTTTTAATGTTTGGTATACATCATTGTTATGAGGGTCAGATTCAAGATTGTTCAAATCAAGACCCTATGTTAATATTTGGGTGTCCTATGGAAGCCCAAATTTTAACTTAGTGCAATATGGGGGATAATAAGACACTTTACCCCCATTGCCCATGTGGGGACACAATGACGCCATGTACTAAGGCGTACTACACGTCGATGGTACGCATGTCTTCAACCAATCTAACCCTGCCTGTGCTGCAGTGCGGAGTTACGATGTTGGGGAGCTGGCAGCTGCTTGTCGTTGCTCAGTGGTTCTCTCCGGGTACTCCAGCTTCCTCCACCCGTAAAACTGTCACGGTCATGATTAGCCATTGTGCATAAATATGTGACCTTAAACACCAATAAATATAAATATATATGGGGGATAATTTTTTAAAATATTCTTCTTCAAATTCACCAGTCAGAATGCTTTCATATTTGGTATACAACATCTCTAGGGGGGGGGTCAGATTCAAGTTTGTTCAAATCTGGTCCCTAGGTATATATTTTGGCTCACTATGGTAGCCCAAATTTTAACATAATGCAATATGAGGGAATTTCTTCAAAAATCTTCTTAAGATTCACTAATCAGAATCAATTCATATTTGTTTTACAGCATCTCTAGGGGAGTCAACTTGTTACGAAAATGAATTGTTCAAATCAAGTCCCTGGGTTCATATTTGGGTTCCTTCTGCAAGACCAAATTTTGGGAAATGATAGGCAGCTTACCTAAATTATAGACAATATTGTTCTTTCACTCTACGTGAACTTCATACCACCAGCTATCCACTTTACATCCACTAAATTCTATTTTCAGTATACAATTTGCCCCTCTAAATATTTGCATCCAGTCAGCCACCATGTTTATACACAGCTCAAAAGAACCTTCTTCTGACATCACTTCCTAAAAGTCCTATTCCCCTACAGCCATCCAAGTGAAATAACTCTCCAGTACTGTACAAAAATAAATAGTTAACAGTTTTTACTTTGTGCAACATGAGGAAAATTATTTTAAAATATTCTTATTCTTATTCTTATCCCCAGTCACAAACTTTCAATATTTAATACAGAAGAACCTGACTTGAGAGGCCACTCCTTTTGATGAGCAAAAGTGGTCACTCAAGACAGGTGGTCTCTCATTACAGGTTTCATGTTTTCGCTAGTCAGTGAATGACCAACCAGAGAATATTTGTTGCAGAAATGGAAATGAACTGATTTTTCAAATTTTTTTATTATTTTATTTTAATTCAGTTTTAATACAAGTACTAAGGCATTGTTTAATAAATTATAGATAAAAGTACATAAACTAAAAAACTTCACTGTTGGGCCGATGTCCTGGTTACATTTTTGAACTATTGATTTCTGTTCGCACTACCTTGATCTTAACTGGCTGAGTTACAGCAGTGAGGGTACCAGAACAAAAGCCATCTTTTTCCTTGCTCATGTTTCCCCTTCAGTCAAACACAAATATTTTGTTTGTATAAATTAGTTTTATTTCAAATTATTGGAGTGTGCCAACAGGTGCTCTCCAATAATTTTTAATAAAACAAATTTTGAATAACAAATTCAGGCTACCAAAAATAATCTAACCCTCAAACTGTTTATTGATTTTAATACTCTGAAATTGCAAAAACATTGATTTTCCGGTCTCTCAAAACAGGTGAAAAACAGTTTTTGCCACAGTTTTGTAATCTCGCAAGACAGGTGGTCTCTCATGACAGGTTCATTATAGAGTGAAACCAATCGGTACATGGCCACGGTAGTCCCTCATGACAGGTGGCCTCACGACAGTGATCTCTCAAGACAGGTTTTACAGTTCTCGGTATCCTAAGGGGCTTAGATTCAAGCTTGTTGTGCCTCAGTTTATATTTGGGCTCTAGTGTTAACTAGCCATAGATGTTGAATGTCAATTTAAATCCTTCTTTAACTGGAAGAGTGCTGAGAGCCTATATTTGGTCTTTACTGTTTGCCTACAGTATTGGCTGCAGTCTATATGATTGTGATGGTTACGGAGTTGGACTTCAGACCAAAAGGTCCACGGTTCGATCCTGTAAGGGAAACTGTGTTGTGTCCTTGGGCATGCCACTTAATCCTGATTGCTTGTGGGAGTTAGTACGTTGGGGAGTCTGGCAGTTGCTCGCTATTGCTCGGTGTTTCTCTCCTGGTATTCCAGCTTCCTCCACCCGTAAAACTGCGACATGAGGCGACCCTGGTTGACAAAAGTGTCATTAGAATCCCAGTAAATAAATAAATTTGATTGTGATAGTTTGGGTTTTCTTTTACAGATGCTATGGAGGACATCTTACACTCGACAGAACACTTTGAAAAAGTGAGACAAGACCATGAACTGAATAAAGAACAGGCAATGAAAGGTGTTTTAGAAAGGTGAGAATTTCTTCTTCTCTTTCTCACTGCATATTAACCCTTTACCCAATGAATCGCCCGCATCCGCCCGCGTAATATGCAAATTCAGCAGTTGAAAAAATATTATTTTTCAAAAAATTTCAACAAAACCATATCATGTGACCTCTCGTTGGAACGAGCTCGACGAGCTCGTTCCAACGAGGGGTCACATGATATGGTTTTGTTGAAATTTTTGAAAAATTTAAAAAAATGATGTTTAAAATAATAAATTTTGATATCTTCTGCGTTGGGTAAAGGGTTAAGATCTTTCACCATTTCTAACTTCCTCCCATTTCCACATTTAACCCTTTACCTAACGAATCACCCGCATCCGCCCACATAATTTGCAAATTCAGCACTTGAAAGAAATAAAAAGAAAACCATATCATGTGACTCCTTAAAACATGTTTGTATGTCCATGGCCCAGAATCAAGTTGAGAACATTTCATTTTTTTACAGTAATTGTAAGTCCTAAACAAAAAAAAATTGTTTCTCTGTTATTCCTTTAATCCTCAAAAGCAACAAAAATTTCCTTGACTGTAGATGGGAAATTAACTAACTTTACCTTGTTTCAAAGAACTATGCATTTTCAAACAAAGCTTGATCTTTTGAAGCATTTATCTGGAATAAATCTCAAAAAGTACTGTCTTGCGTTTTTTTCCTTTTTCTCCACCCATGCACCAGCATTTTCAGATGTAAATAATTACTTAAAGAAGATGAAAATTTTCAAAAACTGAAATACAAAATGTTATCTTCTAGAGAGGTAATAATTTTTGGAAGTTTGTTTATAACTTTTATTTCATTTTTAGTGAAGCCATGACATCTGCCCACCAAGTGGAGAGTTTGCTGTATTACAATGAAGTAGATCGGAACACAAAGCTCAAAGTTTTGGAAGCACAGGTAAACGGGCATGGAAATATAGATCTTACATCGTAACCTGTGAGCAGGTTACACTATATAACCCATAAGAAAACAAATGTAATACTTTTAATACCATGATTACCTATTCTACTATATATAAAATGCCTATGACATAAATTTTAACTTTACACACCAACTGTGGTGAACATACTAGCAATGGGATTTCAGTAGTTAAATTTTACACCTTCAGTAGAACTACATCCAAGTTGACTTTTGGTGACCAATGCTCATGTAAACAAAAACAGATTCGCACATATGTACATCTGTTCAGTAAAATCGAGAAAAAATAATAACGACTCTTAATAATCTGATGATCATGGAATAAATAAAATATACCCAAAGTAGCTTGGTGTACCAAATGTTCACCACTCCTGCTGTTAACCGTATGCCAAAGGCTCACGGTTAACATCACTTCACCACTTGTGGTGAACATTTGGTACATCAAGCTACTATGGGTATATTCTGTATGCATCTTCTGTTTTTACTATGCCAGCTATACTGTTTTCATTTTAACAGAATTTTCTTGACCGAATTTCCACCAAAATAAATAGCAGCAATGAAGGCCGGAAATAAGAAGACTTTCATCGGCAAAATGAGGTCCCCAGAGCGTAAATTTTGTGATGCTAGCCTGTACAGCAGAGTAGCATCACCAAATTTGCTCTCCTTGAACCTCAGTCTGAATCAGAGTCTCAAGCCTAAACAGAAAGAGGTATCCAGAGGATAAATTGGGGGATTCTAGCCCACTGTATTGGATAGCATCAGCAAATTCACCCTCTGGGCTCCTCATTTTGCAAATGACAGATAACTTATTTTCCAGGCTTGGCAGCAACTAATGCAAAGCAATGCCTTGGTTGTTGGTATTTATTTTGGCGGAATTTACCACAAGAATCAATTTTCAGTTCATAAAAAATATAGAATGTGAAAATACACTTATTTATACCCTTGTGAATGTAACCAGTTAATTTCCCATACTTCAATTCAAACCTCATATTTATATATTCGCTAGAGTTTAAACCCTTAGTGGCCTAGTTCCACATTTGGTGAGTTTCTTGCCTTGTATGGACATTGCAGACTGGCTGTCAGAAGTGTCATTAAACCCAAATAAATAAATAAATGCACATGCCGAACAACACATGTTCTTATTAGAAAGGAGCAAAAGATAAGGGGAATTTTTTTAGGTCTTTAAAGGCACTTTAAGAATTTATGACAAGAATCAAATGAACATTTTGTGAGAATCAAAGCTGGCCGTTTTGACTTCAAAACAAGGCTCAGTGAGCAGGGTTGAGAAAACTCACATTGGGTAATCCTTATATCTCAGGCACGGTATGACAAATCAACTTCGGACTGACACCAAATAAGTCAAAACTCATTGGAGGTTCAGAATGTGGATTAGGGTCACTGGGGTCATTGAGTGTATTTTTTGAAAATCCTGGAAATCGTATTTCGAAATCCCTAATACATTTCTGAACCTAATTTTCCTGTGGTATTGTAGGAATGGGCACATGCCATACTTTGCATTGCTCTTCTTCAAATTAAAAGCTTTGAAGGTAAAAGAAAAGGAAGATTCATATCCAGGGTTCTGCTGAGAAATGTTCTATGTGATGAACAGTAGGTGACTGAAGATCTCCTCTAAAAAAATTCAAAATTCATTATTTTAATAATTATTTTCTAAAAATTTTAAAAAAAATTTCACCAAAAACCATGTCATGTGTTCCTGTTCGGAATGGGCACAACAAGCTTGTTTCAATGATGAGTTTTACAAAATGGCTTTGTTGAAATTTTTTTTAAATATTTTTTTAACAGCTTAATTTGTAAATTACACAGGTGGATGACGCTGATTCGTTAGGTAAAAAGTTAAAGACAGTATGAGCACTTGAGGAATGTCCTTTCATAACATTACTGCTCTGTATTATACAGTTGTTACACGTCCCTATAGGGAGGACTAACAACTTAATGGTTGTTCTTCATATTGCTATTTTTAGCCTTTGTTTTAGCTCTGTGTTTATCTTACTTTTCAGCAATAACTGTTTTCATCTTAACCCATTTACCAACTGGAAAAGAAGAAGACACTTGCAGAAAATGTCTTGAAGAATTACAGTTTTTCATAATTTTTTTGTCTTAAAAAAACCCAGGTTTATGAGCCCTCATTGGAACGAGCTCAGCGAGTTTGTTCCATTGAGAGGCCATAAGCAATGTTTTTAAGACCAAAAAGGAAAATTGCGATTTTCATAAATGTCATTGGATGGTTTTGACCTCTAAAGGAAAAAGTTATATGAATTTTATTAATTTCAGCTGGTAGAGTCTGTACCTGGGGTGAATATATTACTGTGGGGGACTGTATAATTCTATTACAGTGGAGCCCACTTAATTGGATATCTCTTAATTATACCCCCGCTTCGAAGAAGTGGGGGCTATATAGGAATCGCCCTGTACGTCCGTACGTCCGTACGTCCGTCCGTCCATCTGTCCGTCCGTCCGTACGTCCGTCCGTACGTCTTTCCAGACATGAAATTCTTGTGTGCGCAACTCCTCCTACATTTATGAATCAATTTGGACAAAACTTTTCAGACATCATCACTACTAAGTGAACATGCGCATATTCCAAGATTTTTGATCTGCGACAATTTTAACCAGGTTTTCTCCCTTTGACTTAGATTTATTGTGTCTTTCCATCCGAACAAATTCTTGTGTGCGCAACTCCTCCTACATTAATGAACCGATTTTGATGAAACCTTTCAAACATCATCTCTACTAAGTGAACATGTGCATATTCCAAACTTTTTAATCTGCGACAATTTTAACCAGGTTATCTCTCTTGAACTTTGATTTAATATGGGTTTCTCCTACATTTATGAATCAATTTGGACAAAACTTTTCAGACATCATCACTACTAAGTGAACATGCGCATATTCCAAGATTTTTGATCTGCGACAATTTTAACCAGGTTTTCTCCCTTTGACTTAGATTTATTGTGTCTTTCCATCCGAACAAATTCTTGTGTGCGCAACTCCTCCTACATTAATGAACCGATTTTGATGAAACCTTTCAAACATCATCTCTACTAAGTGAACATGTGCATATTCCAAACTTTTTAATCTGCGACAATTTTAACCAGGTTATCTCTCTTGAACTTTGATTTAATATGGGTTTCTACATGAAATTCTTGTGTGCGCAACTCCTCCTACATTTATCAATCAATTTGGACGAAAGTTTACAGACATCATCACTACTAAGTGAACATGCGCATATTCCAAGATTTTTGATCTGTGACAATTTTAACCAGGTTATCTCCCTTTGACTTAGATTTATTATGTTTTTCCGTTCGAACAAATTCTTGTGTGCGCAACTCCTCCTACATTAATGAACCGATTTTGATGAAACCTTTCAAACATCATCTCTACTAAGTGAACATGTGCATATTCCAAACTTTTTGATCTGCGACAATTTTAACCAGGTTATCTCTCTTGAACTTTGATTTAATATGGGTTTCGGCATGAAATTCTTGTGTGCACAACTCCTCCTACATTTATCAATCAATTTGGACGAAAGTTTACAGACATCATCACTACTAAGTGAACATGCGCATATTCCAAAATTTTTGAGCTGTGGCAATTTTAACTAGGTTATCTCCCTTTAACTTAGATTTATTATGGGTTTCTACATGAAATTCTTGTGCGTGCAACTCCTCCTACATTTATCAATCAATTTGGACAAAACTTTTCAGACATCATCACTACTAAGTGAACATGCGCATATTCCAAGATTTTTGATCTGCGACAATTTTAACCAGGTTTTCTCCCTTTGACTTAGATTTATTGTGTCTTTCCATCCGAACAAATTCTTGTGTGCGCAACTCCTCCTACATTAATGAACCGATTTTGATGAAACCTTTCAAACATCATCTCTACTAAGTGAACATGTGCATATTCCAAACTTTTTAATCTGCGACAATTTTAACCAGGTTATCTCTCTTGAACTTTGATTTAATATGGGTTTCTACATGAAATTCTTGTGTGCGCAACTCCTCCTACATTTATCAATCAATTTGGACAAAACTTTTCAGACATCATCACTACTAATTGAACATGCGCATATTCCAAGATTTTTGATCTGTGACAATTTTAACCAGGTTATCTCCCTTTGACTTAGATTTATTATGTTTTTCCGTTCAAACAAATTCTTGTGTGCGCAACTCCTCCTACATTAATGAACCGATTTTGATGAAACCTTTCAAACATCATCTCTACTAAGTGAAGATGTGCATATTCCAAACTTTTTGATCTGCGACAATTTTAACCAGGTTATCTCTCTTGAACTTTGATTTAATATGGGTTTCGGCATGAAATTCTTGTGTGCGCAACTCCTCCTACATTTATCAATCAATTTGGACGAAAGTTTACAGACATCATCACTACTAAGTGAACATGCGCATATTCCAAAATTTTTGAGCTGTGGCAATTTTAACTAGGTTATCTCCCTTTAACTTAGATTTATTATGGGTTTCTACATGAAATTCTTGTGCGTGCAACTCCTCCTACATTTATCAATCAATTTGGACAAAACTTTTCAGACATCATCACTACTAAGTGAACATGCGCATATTCCAAGATTTTTGATCTGCGACAATTTTAACCAGGTTATCTCCCTTTGACTTAGATTTATTATGTATTTCCGTTCGAACAAATTCTTGTGTGCACAACTCCTCCTACATTAATGAACCGATTTTGATGAAACCTTTCAAACATCATCTCTACTAAGTGAACATGTGCATATTCCAAACTTTTTGATCTGCGACAATTTTAACCAGGTTATCTCTCTTGAACTTTGATTTAATATGGGTTTCTGCATGAAATTCTTGTGTGCGCAACTCCTCCTACATTTATCAATCAATTTGGACAAAAGTTTACAGACATCATCACTACTAAGTAAACATGCGCATATTCCAAAATTTTTGAGCTGTGGCAATTTTAACTAGGTTATCTCCCTTTAACCTAGATTTATTATGGGTTTCTACATGAAATTCTTGTGCGTGCAACTCCTCCTACATTTATCAATCAATTTTGACGAAACCTTTCAAACATTATCACAACTAAGTGAACATACGCATATTCCCAAATTTTTGATCTGCGACAATTTTAACCAGGTTATCTCCCTTCAACTTGGATTTATTATGGGTTTTCAAATGGGATTCTTGTGTGTGCAACTCCTCCTACATTAATGAACCGATTTTGCATACATGTTGCACATTGTAAATGTGTTTTTCCAAATGTAAACCATATATGTGTGGGCTCTTTAAGTATTCAGTGCTGTTCTGTGGAAGGCCACATGCAAATACAAATTTCAACAACAAAAAATGATCTTTATGTATACATTTCCTTATGGCCTTCGCCTACATGATCAGAAGTGCATTCCTCTAAAAACCCAAAGCGGGGGTATTAATCACCTTCAGTGATAGTTCTAGTTGTATATCCCTGTTAATTGAATAAAATTTTCAATTTCAAACACAAAACCATTTACCATACCTTCAGTACAAATTTGATCTGTTAATTGCATATGGGTTGTAGAGTAAACTCCTGTTAATTGTATGTACATTTTTGTAATATGTCGAAAACATTACTTTGACATGCACCAAATTCCCCTTCTTTATCAACCTTTTTGGCCTCACTACATCCAATACAGGCGTTTATTCTATTATATCTTGTTTGACAGAGCTCTATGAACTCTGTCAAACAAGATATAATAGAATAAATGCTCAGTTTACCCCCAGAACACAGAAAACTGACCAAATCCCTGTTAATTGTAAACTCCTGTTAATTGAATAATTTTCACTGGCAAAATGGATATTCAATTAAGAGGATTCTCCTGTATCTCACTTTGCTTTTATTTATTTAGGAGTTGCTACAGAAACAAGCATTTGAAGCTCTGCAGCTACAGAAGGATATCAAGCATGCTAGACTGACCAACCAAATAGAGCTCATTGAAGCTGAACTGGCAAGCTTGACAACAGTAGAGGTGGAGAAGAAGGAAATGAGGATGGAGACGGAAATGGTATATTAACCCTTTGCATACTGGTGTCGAAAAAATGAAATTTTAACATGAAAATTTTTCCATATTATAACTTGGAAATTAACCAATTCTATCTTGTTTGACAGAGCTCATTGAGCTCTGTCAAACAAGATTGAATTGGTTAAATTCCTGGTAGCATCATGGGAAAATTTTGCTGCTTGAAATTTTCATATTTTGACATTAGAGTGGAGAGGGTTAATTATTCTTTTTTGTAGCTCTCTGACACTTCACCCCCATTGCCCACGATGATGCTGTGTACTAAGGCGTACGGCACGTCGATGGTACGCATGTCTTCAACCAATCTAACCCTGCTTGTGCTGCAGTGCGGAGTTGCGATGTTGGGGAGCTGTCAGCTGCTCGTCGTTGCTCGGTGGTTCTTTCCGGGTACTCCGGCTTCCTCAACCTGTAAAACTGTCACGGTCATGATTAACCATTGTGCATAAATATGTGACCTTAAACATCAATAAATAAATGTTGTAGGTCTCTGCCTCCTCCAATTTAGTGTTTGCGATTTTAACTCCTTTAGATTTACATCGTCATTTCAGTACTTAGTTTCTGAGGTGTGCTTTTGCTCTCTAGTACCTATGATGTACTGTATTATAACCCCCCCCCCCCTCCCTCATTCCCCTTGGGGGCTGGAGAGGGTATACTGGAATCAGCAATTTTAGTCATTTAGGCCTAAAAAAGTTAAAATCTGTTTCTCAGGCCCTCCCGCATGGCTCTTTTGGCTGCCACATGCTCTCTTTTAATAACCTATGCAAAATTAAAAACATATTTTATCCAAGTTAATAAGATTGATAAATTTGTCCCTAAAGAACAAGAAGGCTTTGCATAAGAATTGTAAAGCCCTCTTTCTCTCCAGGGACAAAATACACCACTCCCCATGATATTCTGTTGATTATGAGGCCTGAAACATAAAACTAACCAAGAACACTAACTTTTGATGGCAAAGGAATAGTTACCAAAATAAAACATAAAATAAAAAAAACACAAAAAATGGCCTGAGAAACAGAGGATCTACTTTGTGACACCTTATGAATCATGTTTTTTTTTATCTCACCTGACTGCAAGTCAGTGTGAGCTTGGCGTCCACTGTCTGTCGTCCGTTAACTTTTGGAAACTTGTCTTCTTCTTCAGAACCAATAAGCCAAATTCAAACATATATTGCACAGACCATCTATGGCGCATACCCTTTTATTTTGTTGAAATGTAGCAGCTACCATCTTCGAGCTCTGGTGAATGCCACCAAAGCCAAAAAATCTTTCAAAATCTTCTTTTCATGAACCACCAGATAGAGGCCTGAGCAGATTCAAGTTTGTTCAAATCGAGTCCCTGGGTCAATATTTGGGCTCTCCATGAGAGTCTGAATTTCAGCTTTGTGCAATATGGGGAATAATCTTTAAAAATCTGCTTCAGATCTACCAGGCAGATTCTTTTGATGTTTGGTATACAACATCTCTTTGGGGGGTAGATTCAAGTTTGTTCAAATCAAGTCGATGGGTTAATATTTATGCTCCTTGTGGGAGCCTGAATTGTAACATAGTACCATATGGGGGAATTTCTTTAAAAATCTTCCTTTTCACATCCACCAGTTAGAATATTTTTATATTTGGTATACAACATCTCTGGGGTGTCAGATTCAATTCTGCTCAAATTGGGCCCTTGGGTTAATATATGGGCTCTGAGAAAATTTCTTGAAATGTCTTCTTCTTCAGATCCACCAGTCAGAATCTTTTCATATTTGGTGTGTGACATCTCTAGGGCTGTCAGATTCAAGTTTGTTCAAATCGAGTCCCTTGGTTAATATTTAGGCTCTGTATGCTGGTCACTTACTGATACACTCATCTCTTTTGACAACTTGAGCCAGGTGAGTGTTTTAAGTTCACTTGAGCCTCAGGTTTAACTTTATACTTAATATTAACCACCATGGGAACTTGTGCACCTGCGATTTTGAGATCGATCAAAAATGTTATTACAGAGTTTTTGCCCTTTTTGGCTTAGAATTTGTCATCCATGGATACAACTATATCTGAGCTTCTATTCCTTCATTTGCCAGTCAATTGTTTTTAAACTTGGCAGAGATTAACCATCATGGAAGCCTGTCTGCCTGTGATTTCTGTCTGACTCATTTTGGTAGAGTTTTTTTTTTTACCTTTTTTGACTATTTGAGTATTTTAGTAACCTTCGTCATTTTGTCTGTGCTTGTTCGTTCATGTTATTTGGTAGAGTTTTTTTTTTACCTTTTTTGACTATTTGAGTATTGTAGTAACCTTCGTCATTTTGTCTGTGCTTGTTCGTTCATGTTTTTAAAATCTTGACCAGCATGGGAACCTGTGTCCCATGATTTTGAGATTATCCAGACTTTTCTTAGCAGAGTTATAGCCCCTTTTTGATTTCGAGTATTTTCCATCCTACTCAATGTGGAATGCTGGAGGATGGGGTATCAGTCCCATTGGGACAGACTCCTCTAGTTTGTAATTGAGATACACCATTTTTTGTGCACCTGAAATATTAACAATGTGGACCTTTATCTAATAATTCCTATGCCACACCTCAGGCATTCCTAGTTGCTAAGCCTGGGTAGTCCTTGGTTGTGATGTAGAAATAATGTTCCACTGCCCAGATGTGGTCTATCAAAGACAGTTCATAAAATAGATGTGGAAGTCTGGTTGCACGGTGGCTTGGTGGTGAGAGCATTGGATAATGGTTATGTCAGGACCAAACAAGCCAGAAAACAATCTGACTCTCATCTGCAAAATGAGGTCCCCAGAGGGTGAATTTAGTGATGCTGCCCTGCAAAGCAGGGTAGCATCAATAAATTTATCTTCTGTGAATCTCAGTCTGAATCAGGGTCTCAAAACTAAACAGAAAAAGGTATTCCGAAGATAAATTGACCCACTGTATGGGATAGCATCAGCAAATTTACCCTCTGGGGACCTCATTCTGCAAAGGACAGATTGCTTATTTTCATTACTGGGACCAAAGGTCAATCCTGACTGGAGGTAACTGTGTTGTGTTCTTGAGCAAGACACTTAATTCAGATTGCCCAGGTGGAAGCATGGTGGCACCATTTACTACTGCATGTTGATGGTGCACCTGCCTTCAATTACTGACTGCAAAGTAAGTTGGAGAGTCTTGGAAGTCTCTTACTGCTGCATAGTGGTTGTCTCTGGATAGTCTGGCTTTCCTAAAATTGTGCAACGCAATGTGACTCTGGCTACTGAAGGTTGTTAAACCCCAATAAACAAATGTGGAACTGAAGACAATCTTTTGCCCTTACCCATCAACCTGACCATACTTACTTGGGCAAAAATGTCAGGAAGGCTAGAATGTGTCTAAAATTATTATCCCTCAATATCCTGGTAACAGTTTTGAGTTCCTAACTAGCACACCTTTCCATTTTTTTTTTCAGTGCTTAACTCTTTCAACAGGAGAGGCCGCTTTTCCGTCTAGAAACATGATACGTTATAATTTTATTAAGTAGGATGGCAACTAAGTGAACATGTGTGGTTGAACAGTTAATATTTTCAGTGTGCATCCTTCAGGCTGCACGTTGAAAATATTAATTGCTCTACCCCCAAATAATGGATATGGACTCTTCCAATTTCTGCCATTTAACTGGCATGGGAGATACCACCAGTGTTTAAAGGGTTAACTTAACTGGTAGGGTGCTAGAAGCCACTATCATTCCCCTATTGAAAAGTGCTGAAGGCTGCTATAGTGGCTTTACACTGTATGCATTATCTTGATGTTTTCTCACCAGTAGAACAAAAATTGTTTATATGAAGTTGTTTTGTTACAATTTAATGGAGAGTGCCAGCAGGAACTCTCCAATAAATTGCAACAAATCAGTTATTTATGAACAAAATTTTGCTCAGTCCACCTTGCTGGTCACAGTGGAAACTTAAAAAAAATAGTCATGTTACAAACCACCTTTAAAAAATAATTCAGGACTTGATCAGTTAATGTCATAATACCAAATATCATAATACCAAAGGTAGCAGCAGCAAAGATGTTCCAGAATTCAGCTGTGATGTGTAATCAGTTACAATACTGAGATCAGTCGGCAGACTTGAGAATTTTGATTGGATCGTGACTGGGTTGCGTTCCAGTTGAATAAATGAGAGACCATTGGATCTGTGATGGTAGCTTTGTTAGCCCACCTGCTACCTAGTAGAGGTGAGGTTATGTCATGCCCCCTGCGGCAATGGTCACTATCCAATTTTGTAAGTGTTTGTGTTTGAGTAAAAAATTCTTTGAAGCCAGTGGCCCCAGGGCTTTCAAACTGCAGTTGTAGGTTATATAGGACCATGACTGCAGGACTGAACCCTTATATTTTTATACTGTACCAATGACCCAGACTTAGCTGGTGCTAACTCTAACAAAACCAGGGCCAAACACAAATTTTGCCCCCCAATCCCCAAAATTTGCATCCAAAACAAAAAGAAATCATGTCCTAAAGGACCTCCATACTACGCCTCTACTGCGCATGCGCAGTGACGCAGACGTCCCGAAATTGGCGCCAATTATCATTCTCTGTTTGGCCCTTCATCAGTCAACATCTCACTGATCTTTGTGCTTGTAAATCTCAGTTTAAAGGATGCCAGACACGTAATTTTTGGAGAAATGGTGATTCTAAGGAGGATATAGAAGGAGGAGAGGAAAAAGAAGTGACAAAAAATAATCAGGGCTGTACTTAAAAATTTTTGATGAAATTATGTTAAGTTGCCTATTTTCGAGGCATGGGCCTCTTGTTATCATTCTTGCTAAATGTTGCTCTGCTTATTCAGTGTTTCCTCTCCCCTAGCCTTCTAAAGTCCCCCCTTGCAATTCTCCCATGCTTTTGGCATATTTTTGAGAAAGTTCATTTCTAAAATTTCCCTGGGAGAGTTGCTTGGATACAGAATGTTTTCTGTTATTTTCCCCATAGTTATGTTTTCACCCATGGGTGTATAAACGTTCTGTTCTGCATCTTCCATCTGATGTTCTGCAGATTCTCCCCTGGGAGTCTCTGTCTTGCATCAGATAGAGTGTAATTTGGATGACTGATTTCGGGCCAGTTTTTTCAGTGCCTGGAGTCATGTTTTCTGGTATTTTACACTGTTTGTTTACATTGGCAACAGCCTTTTTTGAGGGGGGCTGTTTGCCTTTGGTGTAGTTTATCTCACTATTAGATACATTTATATTTTCCGTAAGTGTCTCATTAATTATTTAATATAAATTTAAAATTTTTGACCACACTTTGCCATCGGATCCATTGGGGCTCAACGTTACTTTTCAGCAATTTGGGCTTCGCTGAAAAAATATTTTTTCAAAATTATTTTGATTTGCAATTGTTTTTTCATTTATTAATGGATCATGTTATTATGTATCTTTGTGTCAGGGGTTTGTGCGAGTAACTTGGACTTGTTGTTGTCCTTTCACAATGAAGGGACATTGTTCAAATTGTAATAGGAAGAAATCTTCCTCTGACTTTCATGATCATTGTATTAATTGTAGTCAGTGTTCTCGCATTAATCCCTGTCCTATATGTGAATATTGGGATGAGAAACATTGGAAACGTGTGTCACGATATGTTGTTTCTGGAGAAAGGGCTATGCCGGCTCTTTCTCCGCAAGGTCACTCTACTCTCTCAGTTTCTATTTCAGAGGAACAAGAACAGGGTGATGTTTCCATGTTATCTTCTACAAGTGTGCGTCCATCGTCACAAATGAATTCAGAGCTAGCGGCAAAAGTGCTCATGGAGATTAGACAAATGTCGTCCGCTAGCTCGCCCGGTGTAGCGTCCATTCACCGAATGGTTCGGCAGCCGGGTTCGTCCGATGTGGTCCAGGAGGAAATTTTGGGTGATGCGAGCACTATAAACATAATAGATGCACACCCAGTGACGGCGGATAGTAAGCGAGAACGGAGGAAGCCTTTGAGTCCGGTTCCTAGCTCGTCCAGGTCCAGCCGGGCCGCGAGCGAGAGAGGCCCCTCTCTCGTACAACAACATCTGGGACCAGATGTTGTGGTACAAAATGTGTCGCTAGCGGAGCATATGTCCGTCGCTCGGGACGCTCCGTTGTATAGGCAGTCCGCGGAGACTGCTAAGGCTTCTTCTTCTCGTCAGCGCACACGACCGCACCTTGGCTGCGTGACCGCCGATATATTACCAGCTTCGCCGATCAAGGATGTTACGGCGACCAGGTCACACCATCCGGCAGCCAGGGATTCGAGACCGATGGACTCCGGACGTTCACATAGAAAAAGTATGCGGGAGCCATCTGATGCGGAGCTGCCCTCGGCGAAGCAGCGGAAGACTGCGCCTCCGCAGGTCTCGACGCCGGACATTCTTGTGCAGATAGCACAGCTTATCGCAGCATCCCAGCAGCCGACAGAAACGGTGTCGGATCGAGAATTATCCGACGGCGCTGGGTCGGTACGCTCCGCCGAAGCATCGGGGGCGGACGACCGGGAACATCATGAGGTCCGACCGGATGGTGAAAGGGATACGGATGATTTGGAGCTATCCCTTTCGGAACAACATAAAGCTGCCGTGGACTTCATCCGGCACTTTCTCCCTCAAGTTGTTCCGTCAGGCCAGACTGCTGCGGTTCCGGACAAGAGGATTATAGCGTCATTGGACTCTGAATTTTTTGAGCGGTTCAGGGACATCGCTCCCGAGTTTCCGTCGCAGTCCAATAATGTTGCAAGAACATTTGAATTATTGAACGACGCTATATTTAAACTTGCTTCCAGGACGGGGAAAGCAGGTTTCTTGTCCGCTAATACTCTCAACCTGCCTTTCATTAATGCAAGGAATAAATTTGATACGGCAGGACAGGGTATCCCGAGAGTTCCTCTGCGTATGGACGACGAGGCAGAAGACTTAGAGCTATCATTACCGTCGTTAGCTTCTATTCCAACCGCAGTGTTGGAAACAGCTATTGCGTCTAACAGAGCCAATTTAGATGCCTTATCTTACGCAGATCACCTTACTAAGGCATTATCACTGCGCCTTCAAGGGAAAGAGTTTCAGGATATACAATCCTCTTTAAGACTTCTTTCAAGGGCAGTAGCTTATTCCACGTGTAACTCCGCCCTTTCAGTGGCAAATCTGGAGTTGGTTAGACATGACGCAGCCCTAGCTACATCCACACTTGTGGATTCTAAGGTGAAGAACTCTCTTAGAGTCGCTTCGGTCTCCGGAGAACTTCTCTTTGACGGCAAGCTTTCTGCTATTTATGATAAAATTACAAAGAAAGCTTCGGATTCTCTGTTGTTCAAATCTGCCTCTAAGAAGCCGGATACAGCAGACAAGAATAAGACAGGCACTTCTGGGTCTAATGCGCCCAAGAGAGGTTCCTATAGAGGTTCTGGTGGGTCCTCTTGGTCTTATTCGAGAGACCGTCAGGGTAGCGACTCTCGTTCAGGACGTCCTTCGGGCCGGGACAATCGGTCGGACGCCCCGAGGTCGACGGGGCGAGGTGCGGGTCGTGGAGGACGTGGTTTCTCCTACCGCAGGCCTCGCAGGTCCAGGAGGTGATGGCTTAAACCTCTATCGCGTACTGGTTGGCGGAAGGTTGTCGAGCTTTTCACAAGAATGGGCGTCGATTACGGACGACCCTTGGGTGAGAGGAGTGACTTCGGAAGGTCTAAAGATATCCTTCAAACGAAAGCCTCCATTAACTCGCAGTCCAAAGTGGACTCAACTTCCATCAAATCCGCAGAAAAGAGACGCTCTGTTATCAGAGGTGCAGTCTCTTTTAATGAAGAACGCGGTAGAGGTCGTAGAAAACCAGGAAACTCCGGGATTCTACAGCCATCTGTTTCTGGTTCCGAAACCAGACGGCTCGTTCCGTCCAGTCATAGATTTGAGCTGGATAAACAAGCTGATCATCGCTCCTAAATTTTATATGGAGACGATTTGGTCGGTCAGAGCGAGTATTCGGGTGAACGATTATGCAACAAGCATAGATCTCAAAGATGCGTACTTTCACGTCATGGTACATCCGACATTCCGAAAGTATCTACGCTTCGCAGTCCTAGGAGTGGTGTATCAATTCCGGGCGATGTGCTTCGGATTGAATCTAGCACCCTGGGCTTTCACTCGGGTAATGAACTCGGTAATGATCTATTTCCGAGCTCATTCGTCTGCGGTAACGTCGGCCTACCTGGACGACATTCTTCAGAGGTACGGCAACGAGTTAATGCTTCAGAACGATGTTCAGAATCTACTTCTATTGCTCCGACGTCTCGGTTTTATAGTAAACGAGGAGAAGTCGGATCTGGTGCCGTCCAAGTCATTCACTCATCTGGGAATGAGCTTCGAGACGCACAACAATCTCGTTCGTCTGCCGTTAACCAGAGCGAAATTAGTCAGTTGTTACACTCGCTATTGTCTGCACGCAGACAAAGTCACAGCGAGAGAATTTATGAGACTGATAGGTCTGTGCGGAGCCGCTGCGGATCTCATTCCGATGGGGCGGTTACGCACACGTCCTCTTCAAATTTTATTGACTCAGAATTGGAGTGTGAAAATTCATTCGCTCGACGTAGACGTTCTCTTGTCAGATCAAGTGAAACAAGAGATTCAGACTTGGGCAAACATTAAGTGGTTAACTCAGGGAGTTCCGCTGCAGTTGCCGGATCCGAGTTTTACCATTATGACGGATGCCAGTCAAACAGGTTGGGGTGCATCATTAATCCCAACGGATTCGAGATGCCAGGGTCTTTGGGATTCGCAATTCCTGTGCAAGCACATAAACATCAAGGAAATAATGTCAATTTGGCTTGCGTTCATGTCCAAATCCTATCCGACAATACGACAGTAGTGGCGTATATACGGAATCAGGGAGGCACTCATTCAGTTCCATTGTTCAATCTAACGGAAAGAATCCTTCTGTTTGCGCTAGAACATCACGTTCTTCTTTCGGTTCGTCACATATCGGGTCGTCTGAATGTGCTAGCAGACTCCCTTTCACGAAAGGGTCGCTTGTTGCCGTCGGAGTGGACTCTCAACAAACAAGTATTCAATCAGATTTGCTACCAATGGGAACGGCCAATGATAGATTTATTTGCGACACATCTCAACAATCAGTTGCAGACGTATGTGTCTCCGTGTCCGGATCCAAGAGCATTTGCAGTAGACGCTCTGTCGATCCCCTGGGACGGAATGATAGGATATGCGTATCCTCCAGCGCCGTTAATTCAACAAGTATTGCTAAAGATAAAACAATCTCAATGCAATATTCTGTTGGTAGCATCTCTGTCGCCACAGAGACCGTGGATAAATCTACTCAGGTGTCTGTTGTGGGACCTACCGCGAAAGCTTCCTCTGCGGGAGGATCTTCTTTCGCAGGGGAAATCGTGCCAACTTCATCACAACTCGCAAGGTCTCAACCTTCACGTTTTTCCATTGTGCGGTCCTTCATGCATGGCAAGCACTTTACAGGACGAGCAGTGGACGCGATTTCTAACTGTAGGAGGACCTCCTCTTTGCTAAACTATGCGGCTAAGTGGAAGGTTTTTCGTCGTTGGTGTAGGGATCATTCTGTAGATGTATTCGATCCCTCTATACCAGACATTGCAAACTTTCTAGAATACTTGTTTGACGAAATCAAACTGCAGCCTGTTACTATTAAGGGTTATAGGTCTATGTTATCTGATACCTATGCACATCATGATAGTTTACAAATTGGATCTAATGTCTCTTTATCTAAGTTAGTTAGAAACTTCTCGATAAATAGACCCAGAACTCTTAGAATAATTCCTAAATGGAATTTAGCTTGGGTTCTTCTTAAATTGAAGGAAAAGCCATTTGAACCTCTTGGGACAGTAGATTTCAAATTCTTATCTTATAAGACAGCTTTTCTCTTAGCTTTCTCTTCTGCTAGAAGAGTCAGTGAGCTTCATGCACTGTCGGTGGATGATTCTCACTATCGTAGTGTCGGGAACACTATCACCTTCACTACTAATGTGGGTTTTTTAGCTAAGAATCAGGCTCCTAATAAATATCCGGAACCTATTGTTATTAAGGCTCTTCCGTCTTCAGACGGGCGTAGGCCTTTACTCTGTCCTGTTAGAGCGTTACGTATCTATAAACAGAGATCTCAGTTCATCAGAAAGGGACGAAAACGTTTCTTTCTGTCTTTGATGCCTAATAGAAAGGACATTTCGGTGCATTCTATTGCTAGATGGATTCAATTAACTATCCGTACTGCTTATGAGAGTTTATCTTCTTCTCAGTAGTCTGTGCTTAAGATTTCCGCTCATGAAGTAAGAGCTCTTGCTACTTCTTGGGCTTATGCTAATAGTGTTGCTATTACAGATTTAATGAAGGCTGCTTATTGGTCTCAGCCATCCACATTCACGAATTTTTATCTCAGAAATATTGAGTCCATTTCTGGAGACCTGCATTGTTTAGGTCCGTTATCTGTTGCTCAGAATGTCGTTCACTAAACAGTTGCTACTATAGTTATGCAGGCTTTCTGTTCCGGCAGTGACTCCGTCCGGCTGCCCTCTTCGCTCTGGGCTTTTTGACCCAGGGCAAGGGGAAGGGGGGGGGGGGGGGGGGGTGCTGGTGTTCCCTTAGGTCACCTGCTTTATAGTGAAAAGCAAAGGAATGCCTCCTCCAAGTCAGTATTTCTGAGTCGCTTCCGGGATTGTTTTAAAGTGTAATATTAATATTAAAATTCATTCATGTCTTATTTTTAAAGTGTAGCTCGGTGTGAAGCATTTGTATATGTCAAGTGTCAAACGGGCTTTAATATACAATACTCGGACACTTTTAAATGACTATAAAGAGTCTCAATTCTCTGGACTACTTTATTTATTGGCTTACTTTAAAAATAATTAGTATAAGGGATATACTGGATGTTAATAGAGAACATGAATATTATGGTGCTCAATTATTAAGGGTATTGTATCTTTCTAATTTAATATTAAATAAGAAAGATACATGTAAAGCCTAATACTCCTTTTCTCCTTAAGGGGTTATCTCTTTATTATATAGTTGAGCTTATTGGATTTTCCTCTATGTCCTAGGCCCTCCAGCCTGTTTACTATTCAGCTAAGTCTGGGTCATTGGTACAGTATAAAAATGTTAAAAAATTTATAGTAATTTATATATTTTTTATACTTACCAATGACCCAGACGGGGATGGCCCTCCCAGGAGTTGGGAACTCTTGCCTCCCCGCTGAGTACATAGCGCTGACCAGGCACTGCCAGTAAGAATGATAATTGGCGCCAATTTCGGGACATCTGCGTCACTGTGTATGCGCAGTAGAGGCGTAGTATGGAGGTCCTTTAGGACATGATTTCTTTTTGTTTTGGATGCAAATTTTGAGGATTGGGGGGCAAAATTTGTGTTTGGCCCTGGTTTTGTTAGAGTTAGCACCAGCTAAGTCTGGGTCATTGGTAAGTATAAAAAATATATAAATTACTATAAATTTTTTAACTTTTTAGAAATTTTTCTAATCTTTATTTTTTTTTGGGGCGGGGGGGGGGGGTGAAAACCTGGTCAATTTTCTGTTGTAAGAAATTGTGTTAAAGTAAACTTTATTGCATATGTAGGTGTATTGTATTGTGAGTGTAGTTTCTCTAACCCTTATACTATGTATACATGCCGATATTTTGCCCATTTTTCCTTTTTTCTGCAAAAAATCTGTGAACTTGTACTCGTAACAATTAATGTTGTAGTCAGCTCCAATATCCGAATTGCAAGAGCTTGTGTTTGAGTTGATTTCTTGAAACTCTGTGGACCCAGGGCTTATTGCAGTTGTTGGTCATTTTGGACCATGACTACAGTACCTAACCCTTTGTTTGTGGAAACTTTTCTTTATTTTTTTTGTAACTGAAAACTTAGTCAAATTTCTCTTGTAAGAAGTTGTGTTAAAGTAAACTTTATTGCACATTATGGTGTTCTATATTGCTTATAAGTGTTTATAGCTCACCTGAGCGAAGCTCAAGGGGAGCTTAACTAATCACTTTCTGTCCGGCGTCCGTCGTCCGGCGTCCGTCGTCCGTCGTCGTCCGTCCGGCGTTAACTTTACATTATCGACTTCTCCTCCTAAACCACTAGCCCAATTTTATTCAAATGTTGGCTAAATGTTTATTACCTAATGCCAATTCAGATTTGTTCAAATGAAGTTGCCCCTCCTCCTGGGTGGTGCCACACCCCCAAGGGGCACCAAAATCTTTGTAAATCTTCTTCTCATGAACCAGCAGTAGCAGAGACTTGATATTTGGTGTGCAGCTTCCTTTTGAGGTGTAGACTCAGATTTGTTCAAGAGAAGTTTGTGGGGCTATACTTGACGTTGTTATGAGAGGGGCAAAATTTTTTGCCCCGCCCAAAATTTCTATTTTCCAAACCGAGAGGCTGATTTGAACCAAATTTTATGTGAGGGCTTATTGGGTCATGAGTACTTGATTTATGCAAAAAAAAATTTTCCCGCAGCCCCGTGGGAACCACAGGAGCTAAAAATAGAAAAAATTTAAAACGCCCATATCTCCAAAACTGCACGGCACTGAGAATTTTTATTTGGTGTGCAGCTTCCTTAGGACCAACAGAAAGGATTGGTAAAAAAAAATTGCCATCGGTTTTATCATAGGGTACAGTTTCGGGACTTTGAAAAAGTGCTGAGTCAGCACTTTTTAACACTGTAGGCAATGGGAAAAACATTAAAAAATCTTCTTCTCCAGATCCAGCAGGCAGAATCTTTTGATATTTGGTATGCAACATTGTAGGGTGGATCTGATTCAAGTTTGTTCAAATCGGCCCCCTGGGTTCATATTTGGGCTCAGTATAGGAGCCCGATTTCGAACTTAGTGCATTTCAGGCAAATTTCTTAAAAAATCTTCTTCTCCAGATCCAGCAGGCAGAATCTTTTGATATTTGGTATGCAACATTGTGAGGTGGATCTGATTCAAGTTTGTTCAAATCGGCCCCCTGGGTTTATATTTGGGTTCAGTATAGGAGCCCAAATTTGAACTTACTGCATTTCAGGCAAATTTCTTTGAAAATCTTCTTCTCCAGATCCAGCAGGCAGAATCTTTTGATATTTGGTATGCAACATTGTAGGGTGGATCTGATTCAAGTTTGTTCAAATCGGCTCCCTAGATTCATATTTGGGCTCACTATAGGAGCTCGAATTCGAATTTAGTGCATTTCAGGCAAATTTCTTCAAAAATCTTCTTCTCCAGATCCAGCAGGCAGAATCTTTTGATATTTGGTATGCAATGTTGCGGGGTAGATCTGATTCAAGTTTGTTCAAATCGGCCCCCTGGATACATATTTGGGCTTACTATAGAAGCCCGAATTCGAACTTAGTGCATTTCAGGCAAATTTCTTAAAAAATCTTCTTCTCCAGATCCAGCAGGCAGAATCTTTTCATATTTGGTAAGCAACATTGTGGGGTGGATCTGATTCAAGATTGTTCAAATCGGCCCCCTGGGTTAATATTTGGGCTCAGTATAGGAGCCCGATTTCGAACTTAGTGCATTTCAGGCAAATTTCTTAAAAAATCTTCTTCTCCAGATCCAGCAGGCAGAATCTTTTGATATTTGGTATGCAACATTGTAGGGTGGATCTGATTCAAGTTTGTTCAAATCGGCCCCCTGGGTTCATATTTGGGCTCAGTATAGGAGCCCGATTTCGAACTTAGTGCATTTAGGCAAATTTCTTAAAAAATCTTCTTCTCCAGATCCAGAAGGCAGAATCTTTTGATATTTGGTATGCAACATTGTGGGGTGGATCTGATTCAAGTTTGTTCAAATCGGCTTCCTAGATTCATATTTGGGCTCACTATAGAAGCTCGAATTTGAACTTAGTGCATTTCATGCAAATTTCTTAAAAAATCTTCTTCTCCAGATCCAGCAGGCAGAATCTTTTCATATTTGGTAAGCAACATTGTGGGGTGGATCTGATTCAAGTTTGTTCAAATCGGCCCCCTGGGTTTATATTTGGGCTCAGTATAGGAGCCCAAATTTGAACTTAGTGCATTTCAAGCAAATTTATTAAAAAATCTTCTTCTCCAGATCCAGCAGGCAGAATCTTTTGATATTTGGTATGCAACATTGTGGGGTGGATCTGATTCAAGTTTGTTCAAATCGGCTTCCTAGATTCATATTTGGGCTCACTATAGAAGCTCGAATTCGAACTTAGTGCATTTCAGGCAAATTTCTTAAAAAATCATCTTCTCCAGATCCAGCAGGCAGAATCTTTTGATATTTGGTATGCAACATTGCGGGGTGGATCTGATTCAAGTTTGTTCAAATCAGCCACCTGGATTCATATTTGGGCTCACTATAGAAGCTCGAATTCAAACTTAGTGCATTTCGGGCAAATTTCTTCAAAAATCTTCTTCTCCAGATCCAGCAGGCAGAATCTTTTGATATTTGGTATGCAACATTGCGGGGTGGATCTGATTCAAGTTTGTTCAAATCGGCCCCCTGGATTCATATTTGGGCTTAATATAGAAGCCCGAATTCGCACTTAGTGCATTTCAGGCAAATTTCTTCAAAAATCTTCTTCTCCAGATCCAGCAGGCAGAATCTTTTGATATTTGGTATGCAACATTGCGGGGTGGATCTGATTCAAGTTTGTTCAAATCGGCCCCCTGGATTCATATTTGGGCTTAATATAGAAGCCCGAATTCGCACTTAGTGCATTTCGGGCAAATTTATTAAAAAATCTTCTTCTCCAGATCCAGCAGGCAGAATCTTTTGATATTTGGTATGCAACATTGTGGGGTGGATCTGATTCAAGTTTGTTCAAATCGGCTTCCTAGTTTCATATTTGGGCTCACTATAGAAGCTTGAATTCGAACTTAGTGCATTTCAGGCAAATTTCTTAAAAAATCTTCTTCTCCAGATCCAGCTTCAGAATCTTTTCATATTTGGTAAGCAACATTGTGGGGTGGATCTGATTCAAGTTTGTTCAAATCGGCCCCCTGGGTTTATATTTGGGCTCCGTATAGGAGCCCAAATTTTAACTTAGTGCGTTTCAGGCATATTTCTTAAAAAATCTTCTTCTCCAGATCCAGCAGGCAGAATCTTTTGATATTTGGTATGCAACATTGTAGGGTGGATCTGATTGTGATTCATGAACGTATTTATTTGTAAAGTTGATAGAATCTTAGACAAAATTTGCAGAAAAGAACTACTATAGAAGGGGTGGTATCCAGGGTGAACCGTTTACCCAAATCTAGCAGTACTAATGCATTATTCACACAAATCTTCGTTCAAATTTTATGACCCCCTCATTGGAACACACGCATTCAGCTCATTCCAACAAAGGTCATATGCCATGTTTTCAAGACAAAGGAATAAAAATTTTAGTTATTCATGAAATTTTTAGGCAACTGTTGTCTGTTATTCACATTGCTTCATGAAATTTCAGTACTTTTAGAAGTTACCTCAGTAATCAAGGGTTAATTCCCCTTAATTAAATGTCGCCTCTAAAAAACAACCACTTTGCATATCTTACCTTTTTACCAGCATAACTGCCAAAACTTGTCAGCATTCTTCGCAAAAATCGCTATTCAAATTTTAATTTTTGTCTCTTAAACATACATGTACTTATCGCTTGTAAATACCCCATTGGAATGAGCTTTTTGAGCTCATTCCAATGAGAGGTCGCACACCATGCTTTTTGAGTCAAAAAAGCAATTTTTTTAGTTATTCCAGAATTTCGTACGTAAAACACAGCTTTATGACTTCACATTAAAATGAGCTCTCTAAGCTTGTTCCAATCAACATTCACGCACTATGTCTTTCACACAAAAAATAAAATTTTCCATTTATTCAGGAATTTTGTTTGCAAGAACACTCTTACCCCCCCCCCCCCCCCCCCCCCCCCCCCACAAACACACACACACAAACACACACACACAAACACAGACACACACATCTAAAAGTTCGTCAGCAAAAAAACAGTTACTTCAATTTTTAAATGCATTATAGGAACAACTTGCCTAATCAAATTTAAATACTTTTGCATCATTCTGTATCTAGAACAAACCATTTACCATATCTTTACGCAAAATTCTCCAGCATCATTCACAAAAAAACACCATTATTTATATATTCACATTTCTGTCTCAAAAATATACCTGATCTTCCCATACCCCTATTGGAATAAGCTGTTTGAGCTTGTTCCAATGATGATAAAAAAAAATAAAATTTGTGAAAATTTTTGTTTTCTTGCATGCAAATATATACATGTAGCACATGGAAGATATCCACAGTTGGGGAGAGATGTCCAAGGCTATCTCTTCACATTCCTTGTTTGTGCTTCATGCTAAACCAGTTTGTCTGCAGAGATAAATTTGCTTTATTAAAAATCATTGGAGATTGGCCACACACCAATGATTTTAAATAAAACTAATTTTAGGTAACAAATGTTGAACTTCAAACAAAATCTATCACTCAACCAGTTAATGTTGATGAGGCATGACATGGTGAAGGTGACCTAAAATACTTCTTAGAGTCACTTTGTCAGGTGAGCGATTAAGGCCACGTGGGGCCTCTTGTTTATTGTGAGTGTAGTTTCTCTTTATCCTTCTAATTAGTATATGTGGTATTATTTTGCCCGTTTTTCCCTTTTTAACCCTTTACCCAATGCAGACGATTTCAAAATTTATTATTTTAAATATCATTTTTTAAAATTTTTACAAAAAATTTCAACAAAACCCTATCATATGACCCCTCTTTGGAACGAGCTCGATGAGCTCGTTCCAAAGAGGGGTCACATGATATAGTTTTGTTGAAATTTTTCGAAAGAAAAAATTTTTTTTTCAGCTGCTGAATTTGCATATTACGCGGGCGGATGCAGGCGATTCATTGGGTAAAGGGTTAAGCAAAAAATCTCCAAAATGTTAAAGCTTTTCAAGACATTTGTGAGATGTTCAGAAAAAATTATAGACAAGATTATGTTTTTCATATTAGTGAGACTAGTTTATTTTAGCCATTTTTTACAGCATCTAATGTTTTTTTATTTGCAGAATATTTTGGCACACAAACGAGTAGCACTTACACAGATGTTGATACAGTTAATGGAAGAGAGAGAGTTAAGACAGCGGGAACTTCAAAGGAGAATGGTTAGTACTATGTTTGTTCTGCGTTTTGGGGGGCCTATTTTTTACTGAAAAATAATTTTTGCAGAGATCCCTTTCCAACAATGTTTTACTCCCCTGCATTTCATTGTTAATGATAAAGAAACGTTTTGTCATCGTTATAAATAGATCATGGGTTTGAAAGAGCAAATAAGTTTCAAGGATGGTTGAAGTATATTTTCTTCCTGTTTAGCTGAGTACTAGTAATAAAGGCAAATGAAAAATTAGTTAGCAGAATGAGGTCCCCAGAGGGTGAATTTGATGATGCTATCCCATACAGTGGGCCAATTTATCCTCTGGGTACCTCTTGTTTTGAGACCCTGATGCAGATTGAGGTTCACAGAGGGTGAATCTAGTGATGCTACCCTGCATAGCAGGGTAGCATCACTAAATTTACCCTCTGGGAACCTCATTTTGCAGATGACAGTCTACTTATTTTCTGCCTTTTGCATGAAATGACATTCGCATAATTCATACAGATTCATACAGATCTGGCTCATGATATACTGTTAGTCTTTTCCAACAATGCATTGATAGAGCCAAACAAAGCTTCAAGATTCAATTCAATTTTGAATCTTAACCCTCTGCATTCTGGTGTCATAATATTAAAACTTCAACATGCCATTATTTCCCATAATGCAACTGGGAAATTAACTAATTCAATTGAGCTCTGTCAAACAAGATCGAACTGGTTAAATTCCTAGTTGCATCATAGGGAAAATTTGCCGACTGAAATTTAGAGATTTCGACATCAGTGTGCAGGGGTTAAGTTGATATTTGATTTGACTTTGAAAAGTTTTAGTAATTCAAGAATTTATTTTGCAAATGTTGTCTCTTACCCGCATTGGGTACAGGGTTAAGAATGACCTTTTCCAGCCACTGATACAGTATAATGATCATACAAGTGAACAAGTATGTCAGCAAGTAACTTGCATGCTTTACTCTGTCTTATATAATTGATGTTAGTCAGTGTGGCAATGTTTGCCTGTTTTGGAGCAAGTTTGTTCCTTTGGTAACCCTTATAATACAGTAGTTAAAAAGTAATGGTTAATCTACCGATTGCTTTTTGATCGATCAAGACATTGATCATTGGTTAATCGATTAATTGGTTAATCATTTCAGCTCTACTTCAAGACATACTCTTTACACACTGGAAACTAAAATAAAAGTTACAGTTGCAGGTGTAGGTAATACTACTTTATGAAATTAAAACACTGCTCACCGGGGAAAAATATCAAAATTTTAACCTTCAGTTTCTTCCCAAAATGCAACTAGGAATTTAATCACTTCTGTCATGTTTAACAGACCACACTGAGCACTGTCAAACAAGATTGAATTGGGGAAATTTCTAGTTGCATGATGGGAAACATTTGCTGCTTGAATTTTTGTCACTTTGACACCAGTTAGCAGTGGGTTAATCCTTAAGGGGCTGGAGATTGTTACACCTTATTTCTACAGTTTGATAGTAGATAGGGGCTGGAGATTATTACACCTTATTTCTACAGTTTGATAGTCTGCATCCTGTGACTTTGTAGTTGTTTCCTTGCAAGTCTTGGCTGCCTGCACACACCGAGGCCTGAGGAGCAGCCAAGACTTGCCTAGAAACAACTCCCATGACACATTGAATGTAACTTGCATGTATATCCAAAGATTGCATGTTGGGGCAGCTGGTTTGTTATTATATTAAAAAAAGTGTTTCAAGTCGGAATTCAGCCCTTCAGGGTTAAACAGAAAAAGCCTCATTGTTCCAAGAAAACATGAATTTTTAAGAAGTGTGGTATACTGGATTGCATCTGTCCACTCATCCATCCATATGTACATATGCCTCTAGTTCCATCCTTTCTTCCAACCATCCATCCATACGAGTCTGTATGAGTACCTAAGTCAGCGGATAGTCGTTTGATCTCAATGAAATCATATATTAATGTCCAGCATGTTGTTCCTGTATTGATGAGAAAGTTCAGTTAATTTTGCTGATTTCATCTGATTGATTGAAAATTGAAACTACGTATCAGTAAATACAAAGGAAAAAGGGTCTTTCACATCATTTGATGGGTTTGCAGAATGAATTAATGTTACCACCTATGTACATCTCAACATAAAGTGATAGATATTGCACAAAGAATGGGGGGGGGGGGAGGGGGGCGTGGTGGCTCAGTCGATATAGATGCAGGCTGCAAGCTGAGGGGTCCTCGGTTCGAATCCCACCTGTGGCAACCATGTTGTGTCCTTGGGCAAGACACTTCACCCCCATTGCCCACGTGGGGGCGCGGTGACGTGTACTAAGGTGTAATGCACGTCAATGGTCACTGTCTTCAACCAATGCTAACCCTGCTTGTGTGGAGTTAGTATGTTGGGGTGCTGACAGTTGCTTGGTGGTTCTCTCCAGGTACTCCGGCTTCCTCCACCCATGAAACTATTGAGGTCATGATTAGCCATTGTGCAGAAATATGTTACCTTAAACACCAATAAATAAATAAATGCACAAAGAATGTTCTGCTTTTAAACATCCTTGGTATATTTGTGATGTTTTAATTTGATTATAAACTCGTGAAATTTAAAATCTATTTTAAAGGGTGAAATGGAACAACAGAAACTTGATGGTCAAATGGACTACTGGTTAGTCCAATATCAGAGACTCATGGACAAGAAGCCACAGGCATTAATTGATCAGGTGAGAACATATTGAAACTGCTATGATGAATTTATTTAACAATCACATAGTTTTTGGCCTGAAAACTATGAGAAACGATGTGTATCACATAATGTGTTCCGATTCTGTATCATATAGACGACTCATTCTGAATCCGTATCATATAGATGACTCGTTTCAGGTACCACAACGGGCTATCATAACAGGCGCATGAATACATTCTATGTGCATTCCAGTGATCGACTCAGCTGATCACTTACAAAACAAACAAAATTCCTTACAGTTAGCGACAGAGCTATTAATAGCCAATTACTCCCCCCTGCCCCCCCCCCCCCCCACACACACACACACCCATACACACACACACACCACACACAATAAATAGAAACTGCACAATTCAATATTACGCCTACCTGGTTTCAGAGGATGGGTCCACGTCGTACACTCGTAAACTCCTAAATTCAAGTGGATCATCATAGGAAGTGACACTGAGAGTGAATAATTTGACAACACAACTTAGAAAATTGCGGTGACTGCGTTAATCATTGTAAGAGAGCAGAATATAGTTCCGTAAAATATGTTTTTTTTTAAACCTTTGTCTCGCCTAATATTATGTCCCAAAACTGTATTAAAAATTTAAGATTTAATCTGTTTATATGTCAGAATTGTTTGATAAATGAATTATGATAATCTGTATTTATCACATGATTTAACCCTTTACCTAACGAATCACCTGCAATATATAAATTGGACAATTAAAAAAAAAGAGATATTTTTGCTACAATTGTTATTAAAAGTTGACTTGTTCACTTCACGAATGACGATGTGGGTTTTGGGCTATGGGCAAGTTCTTATTGGAACATATACGTTATTGTGATGAACTGACAGTAACATGGTTCGAGGTTTGAAACTCAGAGCATATGTTCAATCTCGACACGGTTTGAAACTCAGAGCATATGTTCAATCTCGACACTGTCCAGGTTGAACCTTAACTCAGAGACACAAACCTTCAGTTCATCACTATAACTTATAATGTTCACTCTTTCATTCAATGTTTTTTGCTGGTATTGCATAACAGTTAACAGTTAACTGCCTATGGTTGAATGATAAAAAAAATGCCATATATTTTAACAAATAAAATACCCGCCAATTGATTCTCTTTAGAATTTCCTATTTTGGTATGAAACATAAGTTTCACAAAATTTTTGTTTGAAATAGAGAGTAATCGTTTGACTGGACTGGTTACGTGAAATAATTCATGAGAAGTGAGGGACGTTGTACAAACACGAGTCTCTTTAGAATTTCCTATTTTGGTATGAAACATAAATTTCACAAAATTTTTGTTTGAAATAGAGAGTAATCGCTTGACTGGACTGGTTACGTGAAATAATTCATGAGAAGTGAGGGACGTTGTACAAACACGAGTGCGCAAATGCACACGAGTGTTTTACAATATAGTTCCTCGCCTCGAATGAATTATTTCACGTAACCAGTCCAGTCAAGCGATTACTCTGTTTATTACTTTTCATTATTAACGATAATTATATTATTTAACCCTTTACCTAACGTAACGGCCAAAACCGGCCAGCGCTATTCTCAAAAATCGCCAATTAATTTTCATTATTTTTTCATTTTTTGTCTCTAAAACATAGGCTATGACCCCTCATTGGAACAAGCTTTTTTGTTTTTGAGACAAGAAATGAAAATAATAGTTATTCAAGAATTTTTTTTTGCAAGTGTCGTCTGCTTTTCATGTTAGGTAAAGGGTTAAAAAAAACAAAAAACATTGAAGTCCCCATTACACCCATGGCAAAGCATCTTCGTTTGCACGCACGGATACATGACCCAATTGTTGATTGCATAATTCATTTGTGAAGTTATTGTTTATAATCAATCCTGGAAATACCAGTAAATCACACTTTGGAAAGTAATAAAATGGTATAATTTTAGGGAAGTACAGTTGATGTTGTTAAGTGTACCAAACTTTGCTACTAATTGAAAACAAATTAAATTTCTTGTTGTTGAATTTCATCTTTCAGGAAAAGAAACTGGATGTTTTTGTCCTTGAAATTTTAGAGAAGTCAGGTGGAACTTTATATATAGCACAGTTTGCCAGACATCGTGTTTCTATAGAAACATTGATACAGATGTCAGAGGATGACCTTAAATCGGTAAAGTATATTTTCTAATCCATTTTCATCAGACAACTAGTTGTGATTTGTTTGTAACATCTGGTTCAGCAGAACTGGGAGCATGGGGAGGAGGGATGGGAGGTTGTGGCATGCACATGGTGCTCATCCCCCCTCCCTTTTTCCAAAGACATACTACATACATGATTGCACAATGAGTTTAGAAATTTGAGTATGCAAATATATTAAAATAAAGCCATTTCTATGATATAATTTCTGAAAATGTCAACAAATTTAATTGCATTTGTTCAATGATTTTCAATTTAACCCTTTACCCAATGAATCGGCTACATCCACCCGCATAATATGCAAATTCAGCAGTTGAAAAAATGTTATTTTTAAAAAAATTTCAACAAAACCATATCATGTGACCCCTCATTGGAACGAGCTCGTTGAAATTTTTTGAAAAATTTAAAAAAATGATATTTAAAATAATAAATTTTGAGATCGTCTGCGTTGGGTGAAGGGTTAAAGGGACAATAAGCTGCTATTAAGCCTTGAAATAAGCAGACTGTCATCTGCAGAATGAGGTCCACAGAGGGTGAATTTGGTGATGCTACCCTGCACAGCAGGGTAGCATTACTGAATTTACCCTCTGTGAACCCCAATCTGAGTCAAAGTCTCAGGCCTAAACAGAAAAAGGTATCTAGAGGATAAATTGGCGGATTCTAGCCCACTGTATGGGAGAGCATCACTAAATTCCCCCTCTGGGGCTCTCATTCTTCAAATGACAGATTGCTTATTTCCAGGCCTGGCGCCGGCTATTTTGAAAAAAAGTAAGTTGACTATTCAGTAAAATCCCAATTTCTGTTATCCAAAAGTGCCCTCATGCTCAAAATACCATTTGTATGAAAGCATTCGATTTGATTAAATTAAGTTCTAGGCGATAATTTAGCGGATATTTGAAGAAAGGCTGCCATAGTTTTTCAATCCGGGAGAGAAGTGAGGGTAGATGAAATGCTTGCAAGCCAGAAAATCAGCAGACTGACATCTGCAAAATGAGGTCCCCAAAGGGTGAATTTAGTGATGCTACCCTGCACAGCAGGGTAACATCACTAAATGTACCCTCTTTGAACCTCAATCTGAATTAGGGTCTCAAAACTAAACAGAAGGAGGTACCCAGAGGATAAATTGGCCCACTGTATGGGATAGCATCATCAAATTCACCCTCTGGGGACCTCATTCTGCAAATGTCAAGACAGCTTATTTTCTGGCCCGAACTCTCGTGCCATATGAAGAACAATCAGAATTTCTGCAGTTCATTCCAAAGAAGCCACATAAATCGTGATTGAAAACATGGGACTCTTGCCGATGCTAAAAACGGGTATGTCTACAACTGGGAACTCAATGTTGGGCATAAAAAGTCAAACAGAGACAGAGGTGTTAGTCGCTAAGTTGTGATGGATATGTGTTCCTCAATACTTGGGAGTTTGGCATCATGTTTATTGTGACAATTATTTTACTAGCCCAGCTTTGTTTGGGGAGCTTGCTGAAAACACAACTGGGGCTTGTGGGTCACTTCATCGAAATCACAAGGAAATTCTGACAGCTGTCAAAGTTCATAAAGGCATAATGGATGACCCTCCATTTGTGGAAAGAGATGGTAAATTACTGTACATCTCTTGAACTGACAAAAGACATGTATATTTGCTTACAACTGCGCATAATTATACATTTACTAAAACTGTCAGGTCAAAATTCCCTGAAACTTTCAGAAGTGAGGTTAAAAAGCTGCAAGCAATTGAACTCCGCACTAGACACATGGCTGGTGTTGATCTCTCCGACAAACAAATTTCTCATTCTCAAAATTTGCATAAAAATTTGAAATGGTGGAAGAAATGGGTGACTTGTAATCTGACAGAAATCTGTTATAACAATACAAAAAATTGACGTTTGAAACCCGGAGAAGTTTTGATTAGAAATTATTCATGGTCTGCTTCCCAACTTTCAACGGCAAAACACGAAAAGGATTTTAACTGGTTGAGTGCTGGAAGCCCATATTTGGGCTTTATTATGAAGTGCAGGTGCCACAGCTTGAAGACTCATATTCAGTGGATGTGCTTTGTATTACCTTTGAAGTGATATTTCGACTGTGAGGGTTTGCCTTGTTACAATTTATGGGAGAGTGCCCATAGGCACTCTCCCATAAATTGTAACAAGGCAAAGACATGTGTACAAGATTTGATGACCAAAAATAATTTAGCACTCTACCAGTTAAAGAGCGCAGTGGCTCTGTAGGTAGAGGTGCAGGCTGCAAGCCGAGAGGTCCTTGGTTCGAATCCCACCTGCGGCAACTGTGTTGTGTCCATGGGCAAGACACTTCATCTCCATTGCCTGCGTGGGGGCACGATGACGCCGTGTACTAAGGCGTACTGCACGTCGATGGTACACATGTCTTCAACCAATCTAACCCTGCCTGTGCTGCAGTGCGGAGTTACGATGTTGGGGAGCTGGCAGCTGTTCGTCATTGCTCGATGGTTCTCTCCGGGTACTCCGGCTTCCTCCACCTGTAAAACTGTCACGGTCATGATTAGCCATTATGCATAAATATGTGACCTTAAACATCAATAAATAATAAGTAGCAGGCCCACCCTCTGAACTTCAGGAAAGACACTTTACTTCGTCAAATGACAAAATGACACCAGAAGGAAGGAAGTTCAGACAGCATCGTATGTTCTGATAGAAACTGTCAACGTCATCACACTCTGTTTTAGTGTGGCGACTGTGGCCTGCCAATGTGCCCATAACCATGTTTCAAGAGATATCACACCTTTCTTGACTATAAAATCAAATGCTCAAAAGAGATACATGCATAAATAATGGGAGAGAGAAAAAAATAAGAAACAAAAACAATGAATTAGAAATGTTTGATTTTTGTTGTTCAATTTTTGTTGTTTAATGAATTTTAATGAAATACATATATAACAATAAACAGGTTCATAAATATTAATCTTTTCAAATTTATTGCAGTCTATTGCAAAAATATGTTGACAGTTAATATAGTTTACAATAACTATGGTGAAAAAACAAAGCATATTAATAAAAAAACTGAAAAATAATCACATAGTATACACTTATCACATTCTGTAATTTTCAAACATTTGCTCAGTGACAGAGAAAATAAGGGGTGCTGAAAAATGCATAGTGGGTTAACCCTTTGAGATTTTAATTATCTTGACGTTCAAACGTCAGTCAGAATTCAGTTTCTTCAATGTTTTTCAAAATGTGACGTCAAACGTCGGAAAGTACAAACAAGATATTTTTCACATTAGTAATTATCTGGCTGAGGGCTAGATTATTTTTGGTGGTCTGATTCATTATTTGTGTTTGACTGAATATGAAATATAAGCAAGGAAAGTGTTGGCTGTGGCTCTGGTATCCTCATTTTTTGAAAGCCCTAATAGTGTCTTCTAGCACTCCACCAGTTAAGAAGTCTTGACAGTGGGATTATATTAGTATTTTAAGTTGTGATAACATTTGGCTCAACGGTTTATCATGCTTAACCCTTCGAGACAATAATTATCCTGACGTTCAAACGTCACTGGGAATTCAGTTTCTTCAACGTTTTTCAAAATGCGACGTCAAACTTCGGAAAGTTCATATAACAAGATATTTTTCATATTAGTTATTATCTGGTTGAGGGCTAGATAATTTTTGGTGGTCTGAATTTGTTATTCAAAACTTGTTTTAATACAAATTATTGTAGTAAAACAAATTTATATAAACAAAAGGTTATTTGTGTTTGACTGAATATGAAATATGAGCAAGGAAAGTGTTGGCTTTTGCTCTGGTGTCCTCATTTTGTGAAAGCCTGATAGTGGCTTCTAGCCCTCAACCAGTTAAGAAGTCTTGACAGCAGGATTATATTAGTATTTTAAGCTGCGATAACATTTGGCTCAACGGTTGTCAGGAGAAAATAGGAAAAAAAACTTTTAAAAAATTGAAAAATAATAACAAAACAAATGACAACAAAGTATCAACACACTGTTTGATTTCGTACATCAACAGACATACAAAAGTATCAAAGGGTTAAGAGTGAAACTGAAGCTGGTCTCATTCCGGATTGATTGGGTGACTTTCCCAGGCATAACAGAAGGTTAGCACGTCAGATCTTGGTACAAACGGAGACACTGCAACTTGGTCTGAAGTCTAACATGGGATTTCATTCCTATTGTACTGAGTCGACTTGGTCCTCGATTAGTCGATTCAAAAATTCTGTAGTTGTTTCAGCATAAACAACACTAAACACTGAACAACTCATCCACTGTGGAGATGTGAAACGATCCAGGACAAAATGACTTCAGGGCAAGATGAGGGAAGTAGTGTAGATTTGCTTATTTTCCATGGAAAATAAATTATGTTATCATCAGTTTTAACTGGTAGAGTGCTGGAAGTCCATATTTGGGCTTTATTCAGAAGTACAGGTACCACAGCTTGAGGGCTCATATTCAGTGAATGTGCTTTGTATTATCTTGCCCATAGGCACTCTCCCATAAATTTTAACAAGGCAAAGATGTGTGTACAAGATTTGATGGCCAAAAATAATTTAGCGCTCTATCAGTTAATGGTAAAATAGAACCTGATAATCAAAGCCTGGGGTGGAAGTCATAGATTCTGAGAGTGAACTCAAAACACCAATAAATCAGAAAATAATGGAAGGGTAAAATTCTCCAGTTACACAACCCACTGTTGATGATCGGTTTATCCTGCCATTGTTCTCAACACAACTAGATTCCTGGAATGTCAGTGAAAAACATCATGTCAATCAACATGACAGCGCCTCCCATTGATTCTGTTTGATGGCATGAAAGCTGTTACCCAGTACTTGTAGTAACAACATTCACTTCATCAATCATCATGGTGTTTACGTAGCATGAATACTAATATCATGGTACCAACTTTCCAATCTAGGCCCTTGTTTTCTGTAAATAATCTTACTGTAAGTTGAGTTAGTCTGTTTGTCATGACATGTCCTACCTCCTCAGCCTCTACAGATCTGGTCGACTTCAAACTCGGCAGGTGTGTACATTCCTTTCCGATATAACTGAATCGACATGTTTGGTGGCAATATATACACAGAATGACATGTCCGTGTGAATGGGTTAAATCAATATGGCACAAGTGCCAGCGCCGAAAGATAAAACCAGAGGCCGCAGGTCGGGAGTTTTATCCTTCTGCAATGACACAAGTGCTATATCGATTAACTGATTCACATGAGTTCCAATGTGTTCTGCATGCCTACTGGCATATAGACCACATTGAAACTCAGGGGAAGATTTTTAGTTATCGCTAGAGATTCAAATTGTAATTTGCGGTGCATGAGTTGTAGAAAATTCCAGTGAAATTTCACTTCTGTGTAAAAATAGTCTGTCAATGATTCCGTACCAGCGTGTGTGGAACGGATTTTCATTTTTGGCATGGTTTAGTGTTGCTGTGGATAGGGATGTCATGTAATAATTAATAATATTCCCGAAAATTGGTAATTGTGTCACATCCTGTTCTATTTTGTATACAGACATGAGGTGTCATTTGAGGTCTCAGGGGATAATATACATGGAATGTCTTTAAAAGGCAATGCCCAAGAGTTAAATAAGGTTACAAAAATTCATGGGTGGGTAATGGGTATAATCATCTCTGAGAATTGAAACATAGTGGGATTTCTTGTGTGTTTGATCTGTCAGGATTGTCATCTAATAACAAAACTCATTGGTAGAACAGACCACTTTAAAAATAGTAACACTGGACATTTTGTTACGTCATGTGTAAAACTGAATTGAATGATGTGTGTTGCTGTTAACCAATAGACATTGATCTTCCAAGTTGACATTTCCAATGAATAAGTAATGGGCCTAAAAAAATTAAAAATCTGTTTCTCTGGCCCTCCTGCATGATCCTTTTGGCTGCCACATGCTCTCTTTTTATAACCAATGTAAACTTAAAAAAAAAAAAATTAAATGGTTTATGTCTGATATTTTACCCAAGTTAAAAGAATTTATAAATTTGTCCCTTGAGTGTAAGAAGGCTTTGCAATGCTTTAGCATTGCAAAGCCTTCTTGCTCGCAAGGGACAAATTACATCACCACCCATGCTATTCCAAAGATTATGAGGCCTAAAACATAAACCAAGAACATGAACTTTTGATGGCAAAGAAATAATTACAGGAATAAAAAATAAAATAAAAAAACCTCTCGCCCGCATGTAATTTTACAAATAATGGCCTGAGAAACAGAAGATCTACTTTGTGTGGCCATATATGGTCTAATTAATGTGTAACTGAATACAAATGTCAAAGTGATGAGATGAGTGTACCATTATGAGTTTGTTGTATTTTTTAATTACCATCTCTGAAGTGCCACCCATCGAAAAGCTGTGCATGGCACAGGTCCATCCATTTGTAACTAAAATGTGTTGTAAATATTTATTATTTATTAATTTATTTATTGGTGTTTAAGGTAACATTCTTATGCACAATGGCTAATCATGACCGTAGCAGTTTTACGGGTGGAGGAAGCCAGAGTATCCAAAGAGAATCAATGAGCAACTGTCAGCTCCTCAACATTCTAACTCTGTTCAAGCTCCGCTCAAGCAGGGTGACAGCGGTTGAAGACACATCGACGGGCAGTAGGCCTTATTACATGGCATCATTGTGCCCCCATGTAGGCAGCCAGGATAAAGTGCCTTGCCCAAGGATGCAACGTTGGTCTCCCAGATGGGGATCGAACTCAGGACCTCTAGCATAGAAGTCCAACAGTCTACTACTGAGCCACCATGTTCCCTGTTGTAAATATTAACTTTTGTTTTGGTACCAAAAATGTTCTTGATCTTTTAAAAGCATCGACGATTGCAAAGCATCAGGAACTTGAAAACCTTCGAGAATTTTTTTGGTGTTGACCATTGTTTATTTATATCAATGATATCCCTTCATAAATGCAATCTGTAGACCGTGCAAAAGGAATCTAGGTAATGGGGCCCCTGTGGCCATCACTGACTGAACCCGACCAATATAGGACGTCCTGATCTAGACATTATATGGAGTCATCCTACCAAGTTACAATGAAATCCCTTCATAAACAAAACTTGTAGACTGTGCGAAAGGTTTTGGGTTTCTGGTCCACATGGCCATTGTGGTTGACTGATCGCAACCGAAATAGGATGTTCTCATCTAGACATTACCTCGAACATGTATATGAAATTTTATGATGATCAGACGAGAACTACGGGGTGTAGCCTGTCCTAAAGAAAATGTGAACAGACTCGTAGATTAACCCTTTACCTAACACGAAAAGAAGATGACACTTGCAAACAAAATTCTTGAATAACTCATTTTTTGTCTCAAAAACATAAGTTATGACCCCTCATTGGACCGAGCTCATCGAGCTCGTTCCAATGAGGGGTCATAACCTATGTTTTTGAGACTAAAAATGAAAATATAATGAAAATTAATTGGGGATTTTTAGAATAGCGCTGGCCAGTTTTGGACGTTACATTGGGTGAAGGGTTAACAGACTCATAGACTTCCTTTTATCACCACTATATAGCCTTAGATGCCGATGTGGAATTAAATACGAATAAACAAGCAAATCCCAATTACACTTAACCCTTTACCTGACACAGCTTTTTGAAAAAATAAATTTAACATTTTTCAAAAAAAAAATTTATAATTTTACTATAATACCTTACAAATATGGATATCATTAGAACTGGCATGACCAGCCAGTTCTAATGATATCCATATTTGTATAGTTTTATCAAGACATTTGTAAGATATTTTAGGCTGTGGTGGGCCTATTTTGGTCAATTTTTTTGCCGTTTTTGGCCTCTATATTAGGTAAAGCGTTTAGAATGTCATGTAAGAACACATCTGATTGGATATTATACCTCTGAGTGAACGACACAAAACAGTGTCAAACAAGAAAGTTTTCAGGCTGCGAAAGGTGATATTTTTCTTCAAAAATATCGGCTTCATTCACTGAATTCAAGTTTAATAGTGGTATAAATACAGAACACAACTCGGGTGGAGTATGGGGGAAATACTTAGAATGACACATGCATGTGAATGGGTTACTCGATATGGCACGAGTGCCAGTACGGAAGGATAAAATGAGAGGCCGTAGAAGCATCAAGTTTTATCCTTCCGCGATGGCACAAGTGCCATGTCGATTATCCCATTCACATGCATGTCATTCTGTGTTTATTACATGCCTCACATCAATAGAAACAATTATTAGAAGGACACTCAGCAATTCATTTGACAACTATCAATGATAAGAACACACATTTTATCGCCAACCAAATTTGCGAGAGGAACCGGTATTGCTATTTAGTCCCCTGAGTTCCAATGTGTTCTATGTGCCTGCTTGCACATAGAACACATTGGAACTCATGGGACGATTTTCAGATATCGCTAGTGTTTCAAATTGTAGTTGCGTTGTACAGTTTGTAGAAAATTCCTGTGAAATTTCTGTTCTTTATAAAAATAGTCTTTCAACGATTTCCATTCTGCACATATGTGCGGAACAGATTTTCATTTTCCACATGGTTTAGTGTTGCTGTAGATGGGGATATCGTAGAACAGGCGTGTAAAAATAGAAATTAATGACCCTTGGTTGAATTTCTCCAGTATTTCATGTATGCCTTCGGTGGCATGGGGGCACGATGATGCCGTGTACTATGGCGTACTGCACATCGATGGTGCGCATTTCTTCAACCAATCTAACCCTGTCTGTGCTGCAGTGCGGAGTTACGATGTTGGGGAGCTGGCAGCTGCTCATCGTTGCTCGGTGGTTCTCTCCGTGTACTCCGGCTTCCTCCACCCGTAAAACTGTCACAGTCATGATTAGCCATTGTGCATAAATATGTGACCTTACACATCAATAAATAAATATAAAATGCCTTTGGTGCACATGAAATGCTGATTCCAGTCTCCTGTACTCCACCTTTGGTGTGTTCTGTTTTAGTGGTGATTATTAAGTTGGAGGATTCACCTGTTACTAGCTATAGCTGCTTATTGGTGGTTTTTCCCTGGGCATTCTGACCTGTGTTTCGAAAGAAGTCTGACCCAATGTGACCATGTCTGTTGAAAGCTTCTTCAACACCCAACAAATAAACTTGTTTATTCAGACATGATATATAAATGTTTTTAATTTTTCACTTTTTTCCTGTCTCTCTTTAGATGGGAGTTGATGACTCCAGGATTAGAAGGAATATCATCAGATCCTGTGAAGAGTTCAAAGCCGGACAAAAACTAAATGATATTGAATACAAGGTAGGGACATTCTGTTTGTTATATGATGAAGGTACAGTAATTTATTGTATGTGTTTTAAATTGTATGTAGAATTGGGATAGCTGTTCATGAAATGTGTAGATGTTGTCAGGTGAGTTTGTTAGATGTATCACTGAAATGTAACTAGCCATTGTATTGAAATGAATATGGTACATTTTAACCTTTTACCCTAAAATACCTTTACAGATCACTTTCTGCCCATCGTCTTCCATCTGTCCATTCATCATCTGCCATCTGGTATGAAGTAATAAATTTATATCGCACTCCTAACTTTTAATTATTCAATTCAATCACCAGTAAAATTACGAACCCTTAGGGTAAGCTTGTGTTGGATTTCCTACACTTTCTCTTTTGAAAGTTTTCTGAGTTTGTCTCTTGTACAGTATTCTGAATGCACAATAAATGCTAATATTTCGTATTTGTATAATTGTACATAGTTTTAGAAGCCATGTGCGCTTTCCATACAATACCTCATGATTTGTAATCTTGATACAAATTGTCTTAATTATCTTGCCTCTGGACCTTTTTTGACACACTTTCCTGTGTTTACCTGTTGTATTTTTGCAGAAATTATTTGTTTTTTGTTCAAATACACATAGTTATTATATTTTTCTGTTAATGCCGGATTAAATTATAAGAAATGACAAAACCTAAAGAAAACAACGGTTATTTATTACCCCTTTAACAAACACGAAAAGCAGACGATACTTGCAAATAAAATTCTTGAAGCACTAATTTTTTTTATTTATTTCATCAAAAACATAGCTTTTGACCCCTCATTGGAACGAGCTTGCTGAGCTCGTTCCAATGAGGGGTCAGAAGCTATGTTTTTGTAACAAAAAATGAAAAAGTAATAAAAATTGAATGGTGAATTTTGTGAATAGCACTGGCCGGTTTTCACCTTTATATTGGATAAAGGGTTAAATAATCTCTTTTAGAGATTTCTTTCTCCAAGAGTTACTTGCAAGCCTGCTTATAACTCTACTCCTTTGTCATGCGTTAGCTCTTTCTCCTCTTGTTTATTCAGCATATCTTGGCCAGTGGTAATGGTGGATAAATGTTGGAAATTTAAAGTAATTTTTTACCTAGAGGGGAAGTGTCCTCCCATGAGTTGTTCACTCACACCTCCCTCATTCAACAATAAACATGTCACAGGCACAACAAAAAATTGATATTGACATGAATGGATGGCACTTCATGAATTTCTACACAGACACAGACATCATCATGTATGGAATACCATACATATTTTTTACCCCCTCCCCCCCCCCCCCCACTCCCCACACAAAATTAAGCCAAAGTAACAGAAAAATAAATTAATTTTGTGTGGGGGCAGGTGTTCAAAAATAAACAGTAAGTTAGCATGTCATGAGCACGGTGTCTCAGTGGTAGACTGTTGGACTTCTGTGCTAGAGGTCCCGAGTTCGATCCCCGTCCAGGATGACCTGCATTGTGTCCTTGGACAAAGCACTTTATCCCGGTTACCTCCATGGGGGCACGATGTCGCCATGTACTAAGGCACACTACATGTCGATGGTGCACATGTCTTCAACCACTGTAACCCAGCTTGAGTGTAGTTTGAACAGAGTTAGAATGTTGAGCTGACAGTTGCTCGTCAATGCTCGATGGTTCTCTCCGGGTACTCTGGCTTCCTCCACCCATAAAACTGTCACGGTCACGATTAGCCATTGTGCATAAGTATGTGAACATAAACACCAATAAATAAATAAGTAAATAAATAGCATGTCTGGGCCAGTGGTAGGTATTCTAAATTATGAATTTCCAGTTTTTGTAGATATCACTAGCTAAATATGACTGTTACGTTAGGTAAAGGCTTAAATCCTTGAAGGTACTTGAATTCAGAAATAAGATGTGTGTAGACCTTCATACAAAGCTTAACAAGCCCATCCCACATTCTTACTCCAATGAAACAACAGATAATTCATTTCAATTGTTATAATTTAATTCAAAGAGTTTACTTATATTATAATGTACCCTCACATGGCGGAAGTCGCAAATCATTTGTCATTGCAGTCATATCAACTTTTGTGCAGACAACAGTTTAATTATTTACAACATATGCTAATACACATGAGAATAAAGACTGTCAACAATCTGCGTAAATACTAACAGCGCACCTTCTGCAATTACAGTTTAATTGTACCTTGTGGACACACCCATAATTTTTTTATTTGACAGATGTGTGGGAGAATTCAAAATTGTTCATATGATAGGAAAATTATCAAGTTACAAAGAACTCACCAATCATATGCAAGCAAATGGGATATTATTAGGCCTAAAAAAATTTAAAATCTGTTTCTCAGGCCCTCCTGCATGGTCCTTTTGGCTGCCGCATGCTCTCTTTTTATAACCAATTTAAACTTAAAAAAAATTAAAATTAAATGGTTTATGTCTGATATTTTACCCAAGTTAAAAAATTGATGAATTTGTCCCTTGAGTGCAAGAAGGCTTTGCAATGCTTTAGCATTGCAAAACCTTCTTGCACTCAAGGGATGAAATACACCACCACCCATGCTATTCTGTAGATTATGAGGCCTAAAACTTGAACCAAGAACATGAACATTTGGTGGCTAAGAAGTAATTACTGAAATAAAAAATAAAATAAAAAACCGCTCGCCCGCATGTAATTTCACAAATAATGGCCTGAGAAACAGAAGATCTACTTTGTGTGGCCTTATTAAGGAAAATTAAATTATAAGGCCTTAAAGGTACTTGAAAACAGGCCTTGAAATATGCAGACTGTCATCTGCAGAATGAGGTCCCCAGAAGGTGAATTTGGTGATGCTACCCAGCACAGCAGGATAGCTTCACTAAATTTACTCTCTGTGAACCTCAGTCTGAATCAGGGTCTCAGGCATAAACAGAAAGAGGTTCCCTGAGAATAAATTGGGGGATTCTAGACCATTGTATGGGATAGCATCAGCAAATTCCCCCTCGGGGACCTCATTCTCCAAATTACAGATTGGTTATTTCCTGGCATGCTTGCAAATAGGCTTATGAATAATAGGGTTCTGGAAGCTGCATGAAAAAACTAAATGGTTTGCCAGTATACTTTTTTGGAAACTTTTTAGCAACACCATTTTCAATTTAGTAATGGTGAATTCAACCAATTATATCTTGTTTTCTGTCAAACGAGATATAAACTGTTAAATTTTCATTTCCGATGATTGAATTGAAGTGTTAAGGACAGAAATACGAACCATTCACTGCCAAAGTGCTTGGAGTTAGCCCTTTAACCAACATAATAGAATAAAAGACTAGTGCTATTCACAAAAATCGATCAAATTTCATTACTTTCTCAGTTTTTGCCTCCAAAACATAGCTTTGGACTCCTCATTGGAATGAGCTCATCAAGCTTGTTCCAAAGAGGGTGGCATAAGCTATGTTTTGGAAAACAAAAATGAAAGTTTTCATTATTCAAAAATATATTTTGTAAGTGTCATCTTCAAGTTGTGTAAGGTAAAGGGTTGATGTGAGTATCTATCTTAAGCCCCAGCACACTGTCAAACAAGACTGGATTGGTTAAAGGAATTCAACCAATCCAATTTTGTCTGACAGAGGGTAAGGGTTCGTCCAACAAAACTTTGGGAAATTTTTGGAAATTTTGAGCAGTGCCCAAAATACTGAAAAAGAATTAAACAAAAGCATATTATATATCAAAATAATGACTAGAGTACAAGGAAATGAAATATATTAATTCTTTACAATTTTTTAAAAAATTTTATGCGTTTGACAAGAGACAAACTTCCAATGGCATAAGTAATGAATTGAAAAATCACAAATTGATCAATAATTCCAATAAGGTTTCAAATAGATGACTTCGAACTCCACACTCGGAGAAAGCACAATTTTCATTTCATATCTGATGTGTTACAAATGCCCCAAAGAAAATGCACAAAAAAGAAATAAGCTTCCATTTGTAAACCATGCAGAGAAGTCAGTCACAGGACTGCTTGTAACCATATAAGGCAATTCTCAAACTTGGGCAAAATATTACTCTCAAAGATCTGAGAACTTCAGAAATGACCTCACTCTTTTTAAATCTGCAAGGTGATGGATTTAAAAAAAACTCACTACATTCACAGGGGAAAGTTACATTGACAGTGCCATTAATGCAAGATAAAGACAGAATTGCAGGACAATTTTTCAATTTCCTTATCCAGGGATACCATATTTTTATACTAAAACGAATGGCCCAGACTTAGCTGGTGCAACCTCAATATTATTAAGGGCCAAACACACATTTTGAACCCCCCAATCCCCAAAATTTGCATACAATACCGAAAATTAAAAGTCCTATCTGGCCCTTCTTACTTTTAGTACTTGCACATGCGCAGTACCCAGGAAGAGACTGGAATTGGCGGAAACATCATTCTTCTGTTTGACCCAAATTCAGTAACAACTGAATTGACAACTGTGCTTTAAATTCTCCTTTTTAAAGATGCCAAGCACAAATCAATGATGGTTTTCGTGGAATCAGTAGTGTAATAGGATGCTGGAAGTGAATAACAGTGGTTTCGGATGTTCAGGGCTGTAACTTTCTAATTTTTATGTAAAATTATTCATGTTCCCTGTTTTGGGATATGCTTCTGAACGTCGTCTTTATAATATGACTCCACTATTGTTTTGTTAGTATTACTTCCCTCTCCTGAACCCTCCTGTTATACTCCCAAGCTCTTTCGGCTTTTTTATTGAAGAATTTTTTTATTAAATTCTTGGGAGTTCAACTTGTAAAACGGAATAGGTATTCTGTTTATCCCCTGTGTTTACGTCTTGTCCATTACTGTTCAGGACGTTTTGTATTCTTGCATCTTCTTCTACCAGATGCATTGTTTTTTCTTGATATGAAGATCTAGCTTTGCATCAGGTAGTTGTTGATTGGTTACTCACGCTGGGCCTTTGTTGTGCCTGTTGTTGGTTAGTTTCTGGTTTTTCCTCTTGACGTTGTTGTCTGTTCAATAACATTTTGGATTTGTATTAATTCAGTGTTTAGTTAAAACAATTAGTGTTTTTCTATTAGGATACATATTATATCTTATTCTGGTAGTTTGGCTTTAAATGGTAGAGTGCTGAATTATTTTAGGTTGACAAAATTTATTTACCTGTATTTTCCTTGTTACAATTTATGGGAGAGTGCCTATGGGCACTCTCCCATAAATTTCAACAAAGAAAATCTATACAGACAAAATTTTTTCAATCCAAAATTAAAATTGAACACATCCACAGAATATGAAGCACTCAAGTTGAAGAACCAGTACTTTGGAATAAAGCCCAAATATGGGTTTCCAGCACTCTACCAGTTAAGTAGTTAGTGCTTGTCCACACTTAGGCTCTATCAGGATGCCAAGGTCCGAAAAAGCCAATGTCCCAATGAGCTGAAGGTCCAAAAAGGCCAGGGTCCGAATAATCCAAGGTCTGAAAGAGCCAAGGTCTGAATGAATAAGCTGGATACGATTTTCACATGTTAGTCCAAATCCTTCATCAATAAAATTATCAGATAGGACATAACCAATACTATAATAAATAAATGATTTTTTGTGGTCTTCTCTTTAGGTCCTAAAACTAAAAAATATTCCCACCTAACCCCACCCTTCTTCTCTGCCTCAGATATTGAAATAATTCCTTCATAATCTGTCATTTATACACTTGTAAATAGCATGAAACTTGTTTCTGTAGAAATCATTATTTCATGTTTATATTAACCCTTTACCCAACGAACAATTTCAAAATTTTTCTTTCTAATTTTTTGTTTCAAATTTTTTAAAACATTTCAACAAAACCACATCATCTGACCCTCAAATTGGTTGAGATGAATGATCTCTTTCCAATGAGGGGTCACATGATATGATTTTGTTGAAATTTTGTTCTTTCAACTGCTCAATTTGTAAATTACATGGACAGTTGCGAACAATGTGTTTGGTAAAGGGTTAAATTTGGTTTTGTGTAGTTTTTTATGTATTTAATTTGTGTTTGGTTTTTGTTTGTAACAGAAAAATGGGGAACCAGTGAGTTTATTTTTTTGTAGTCTTTTTTAGCAAATAAATTCAGGGATTTTTCTGGGTATATTGGGAATAGGGTTTGGTCCTCTGAAAATGGGCTGTTTTTCTAGAATTTATAGTGAATTCTTATCTCCAGTATATAAACAGTATTCTGACCTCAAGCACTACACTTCAAACACATTTGTTTAACTTCTAAATTATTTGACAGTTTGCTGGGAGTGCGGTGCCTAGACTGTTGGACTTCTATGCTAGAGGTCCTGAGTTCGATCCCCATCCAGAATGACCCGCGTTGTGTCCTTGGGCAAGGCATTTTATCCTACATGGGGGCACGATGGCGCTGTGTACTAAGACATACTGCACGTCGATGGTGCACATGTCTTCAACCGCTGTAACCCTGCTTGAGCGGAGCTTCAACAGAGTTAGAATTTTGAGGACCAGACAGTTGCTCGTTGATGCTTAGTGGTTCTCTCCGGGTACTCCGGCTTCCTCCACCCGTAAAACTGTCACGAATAATCATTGTGCTTAAGGATGTGACCTTAACCACCAATAAATAAAAATTGACAGTTTGCTACAACACAGCTCTTCGTTGTTTGCTTCAGTCAGTAAAGTTTAGAGACATCGCTCTTGGGTCGTAACTATGAATAATTGATTATTTATTACCAACTTTGTTATCCGTTTTGTTTTACCATGAAATATGACAAGTAGTTCTGAATGCACTCAGGCCTGAAAATAAGCAGTCTGACATCTGCAGAATGAGGTCCCCAGAGGGTGAATTTGATGATGCCATCCCAAACAGTGGGCCAATTTATTCTCATGGTACCTCTTTCTGTTTAGTTTTGAGATCCTGATTCAGATTGAGGTTCACAGAGGGTAAATTTAGTGATGCTACCGTGCTCTGCAGGGTAGCATCACAAAATTTACCCTCTGGGGACCTCATTTTGCAGATGACAGTCTGCTTATTTTCTGGCTTGAATGTACTATCAGATTTTCCATTCACAAAGATAATAAAAGATGGCAATTGAGTACACCGTGTATAAAAGTGTATACAGACAGGATATAATACAGTGGAACCCTGTTAATTGAATAGCCACTTTGTCAATGAAAATTATTCAATTAACAGGAGTATTAAATTAACAGGGATTGTGTCACTTTCCTGTATTCTAGAGATAAAATTAGCATTTATTCTATTATATCTTGTTTGACAGAGCTCCATGACCTCTGTCAAACAAGATATAATACATTAAATGCATGTATTGGATGTACTGAGGTCAAATAGGTCTATACACAAAGGAAAACTGGGGAGAGTCAGGGTAATTTCTCGACAGGTTGCAAGATTTTTTATTCAATTCACAGGAGTTTACTCTATAACCTATATTCAATTAACAGGGCAAATTTGTACTGGAGGTATGGTAGATGGTTTTGAGTTGGGAAATTATTTTCATTTAACAGGGTTATTCAGTTAAGAGATATCCAATTAAGTGGGCTCCACTGTAGTTGCAAATATAAGTTATTGTGATGAATTGACGGCAACATGGTCTGAGGTTTGCGGCTTGGAGCTTATGTTCAACCGAGATGAGAAGCGTCGACAGTAACATGGTCTGAGGTTTGTGGCTCTGAGTTTATGTTCAACCGAAACACTTCACATTTTGGTTGAACATAAGCTCCGAGCTGCATTCCTCAGACCATGTTACCATTAATTCATCACAATAACTTATATTTTCCAATACCCTAGCCCAGAATCCACATCGTGAAATGAACAAGGCAAACCCACGTCGTGAAATGAACAAAGGCAAATTTTAATGATAACAAGCTTAGTAAATAAACCTCTTGTGTACCCCATGGCATCAGTAAGCAAATAATAAAAAAATAATAATGGTCAAGGTAACTCTTACATCAAATGGTAAACTGTTTTAATTTAACCCTTTACCTAACATGAAAAGCAGACGACACTTGCAAAAAAAATTCTTGAATAACTAATTTTTTTCATTTTTGTCTCAAAAACGTAGGTGATGACCCCTCATTGGAACGAGCTCGGTAAGCTCATTTCAAAGAGGGCTCATAACCTATGTTTTTGAGACAAAAAATGAAAAAATAATGAAAATTAATTGGCGATTTTGGTGAATTGCACTGGCCGGTTTTGGCTATTACATTGGGTAAAGGGTTAAACATAAGCATGACAAAGTACCGCTGGGCCCAACATAACAGAGCTTGTCCCGCCAAAACCGGTACCGGGACAAATCAAAATTGGATGACATATCGCAATCAGATGGCAGAAATTTGAATTTAAAACAAGCCAATCGCCAATTTCGCAAGACAAACACTGCATCGTCCAATTATCCTGCAGTGACATCACGAGCATCATGCTTTATGATTACTTTGATGTCACCACAGAATAATTTCTTTGAAGTAGCTGATGACGATGCTTCCAGTGTCTTTGATGCGATGTATGAAAAGTCACAATGGTTGGCCTTATCGAGATTGTGGTGCAGACAGAACATGCACCTGTAGAGTGTTTTGATATGTTCATTTGCAAATAAATTAAAAGTATGTCATGCAAGTGTGCCATACAGGATTATGAGCCTGTTTACCCTCGTTCATTTAGGAATTTCCCCATAAAATAATTTTGTCCTGGTACCAGCAGGACAAAAGCTTCAATACCGGTACCGGTTGGATCATGAGGGAACCGGCAGTACTGGTACCAGTACAGGTACAGGTTGACATGCCTGGTTAAACAACACTTCATTTGGAACACCATCTCCTGCACAAGTGAAAAATCTACAAAACTTGAAGTAGTTGGCAAGTCACTCGGTTGACAGAATAACTATGAAATGGGCAACATCATTTTGAATATTTCACTTGGCGACATCTGTTGGTGACATTTGAGTCTGGAGCTGTAAACATAGAAAAAACTTAGCAGGCTCTCATCCAGTCAGAGGGCAGGGATTTTAGTTTTATTGGAACACATTGGCTTTCAGGCCATGGTATTTGATCAAGTCCACACAAAATAATAATTGGGTATTCACTATTCAAAGGTTGGGGGAAAAACATGCTCAGATCCCATTCAGAATGGGTCTAGTATGCAGCCCCTAAGAGCACCCAGAAAAATCCTTGAAATTCTCATCTGTGTAGTTTATTCTTGTAGAAGGTTTCAGCTCATTCTCATCTGTTTATGTTACTAAAGTACTCTTCTGGTTTCTATTGATGCTTATGAAGACTTTCGATTTTGAGACATGCAACTGCCCGCCATAGTGCACCTGGTTTTCAAAAAGGAGCACACACAAAAGTGAGTGCCAGGCCATTTTTCACATGTAGATTTCATTTTAATGATGCAGATGGAAACTTGACTTGGCATCAGTAGTGTTATAACCAAGTCGCCGTGATAACATTATATCAAAACCAACTGTGACAGAGCAACTTATTTTTGACTTGTCAGCGACTGTGGTCAGCGAGCACAGTCGCAGACAACATAAAACATACTATGTACATGTGACATAGGTACATAACGATTCGGCCCCAGGAAGATTTGTCTGAGAAGATTCGGTTTGACAGATCCGGCCTCCGCTTGGACCAAATCTTCCTAATTTTTTTGTAATATTAAGATGGCGAGTTTTGACTAGATATTGGATGAACAGGAAGTTCAGAAGAGTCTTTGAGAGCAGGTGCTTGTGACAGTCTGAGTAATGACTTGGCAGGTTAAAAGTTAAACGTTGGTTATAATGATGGTTTTTTTGTCCAATTGTTCACTCTTTTTTAGCTCATCTTGACAAAGTCAAGCTGAGCTAATCTAATCGCTTCCCGTCCGTCGTCCGTCAACACCATGTTTTGGTCTTCTCCTTCAAAGCCACTGGGCCAATTCAAGTGAAAGTTTGTGTGAGTGATGGTCCCAAAGGGGCATTTCATTTTTGTTCAACTCAGCATGACCAGCCCCATAGGGAGGGAGTGGGGGAAAATGCTCCAAAATATTTTTAAAATCTTCTTCTCAAGAACCAGTGTGTACAATGACTTGATATTTGCTATGGAGCTTCCATATGAGGTGTAGAATCAAGTTTGTTCAAACGAAGTTCGTAAAGTAATATCTGGCTTTGTAATAGGAGGGGTAAGATTTTTGGCCCCGCCCAAAATTTCTATTTTCTGAACCGATGGTCCGGTATGAACCAAATTTGGTTTGTGGTAGTATTGGGTCATAAGTACTTGACCCATGCAAAAAAAAAAATTCCTGCATCCCCATGGGAACCCTGGGAGCTAAAAATAGAAATATTTTCAAACGCCCATATTTCCCAAACCCCACGGAACACAGAGCTTTTATTTGGTATGAAGTATCCTTACGACCAGTAGAATTGAATGGTAAAAAAAAATTGCCATCGGTTATGTTAGGGTGTTCTGTAATGGGCATCGAAAAAATGCTGAGTCAACATATTTGCAAAAATTTTTAAAAATCTTTTCTCCAGAACCAATCATCAGAATCTTTTGATATTTGGTATACAGCATTCATAGGGGGGTCAGATAAAAGTTTGTGGAAATAAAGCTCATTGGTTCATATTTGGGCTCTCTACAGGAGCCCGAAGTTTTAACATAGGGTAATATGGGGAATATTCTTTAAAAATCTTCTTCTTCAGAACCACCAGTCAGAATCTTTTAATATTTGGTATACATCATTGTTATGAGGGTCAGATTCTAGATTGTTCAAACCAAGTCCCTAGGTTAATATTTGGGCTTCCTATGGAAGCCAAAATTTTATCTTTGTTCAATATGGAGGGTAATTTAAAAAAATCTTCTTCTTCAGATCCATCAGTCAGAATGCTTTGATATTTGGTATGCAACATCTCTATGGGGGTCAGATTCAAGTTTGTTCAAATCAAATTCCTAGGTATATATTTGGGCTCACTATGGTAGCCCAAATTTTTACTTAGTGCAATATGAGAAAATTTCTTTAAAAATCTTCTTCTTCAGATCCACCAGTCGGAATGCTTTTATATTTGGTATTCAACATCTCTAGGGGGGTCAGATTCCAGGTTGTTCAATTCGAGTGCCTAGGTTAATATTTGGGCTCCATATGGGAACATGAAATTTAACTTAGTACAATATGAGGGAATTTCTTCAAAAATCTTCTTCTTCAGATTCACTTGTCAGAATGCTTTCACATTTGGTATACAACATCTCTAGGGGGGTCAGATTCAAGTTTGTTCAAATCGGATCCATAGGTCAATATTTGGGCTAGCTATGGTAGCCCAAATTTGAACTTAGTGCAATTCGAAGAAATTTCTTTACAATTTCTCTTCTTCAGATCCAACAGTCAGAATGCTTTCATATTCGGTACACAACATCTCTAGGGAAGTCAGATTTAACTGTGTTCAAATCAAGAGCCTGGGTTAATATTTGGGCTCTCTATGGGAGCCGGAATTGGCCATTTGGCTGAAGAATTAAAAATTTTGTATTCAGTACCCTCTAGAGGTACTAAGATTAATCCACATAGGTTGTATCAAGGGGCTTCATAGGGGAGCTCTACATTTTACTTATGATCAACTGAAGAAAAGGCATGATGCCCAGATTATTTTTGTCACTCCTGAGGGACTCAAGGATTGACAGTGTAGCCTATGGAGATGGCTTGCTTAATGTAGACTCATTCTTGGACTCTGTTTAAATTGTGTTCTGTACAAGATGAGCGCTTCAGGCCCCGTGGGGCCTCTTGTTTTGTTTTGTTTTGATGTTGACTGCTCTTATCAAGGGAGAAAAAAAAAAACGTAATTAACCCTTTAGCTAACATGAAAAGCAGACGACACTTGCAAAACAAATTCTTGAATAACTAATTTTTTTCATTTTTTGTCTCAAAACCGTAGGTTATGACCCCACATTGGAACTAGCTTGATGAGCTTGTTCCAACATGGGGTCATAACCTATGTTTTTGAGACAAAAAAATGAAAAAATAACGAAAATTAATTGACGACTTTTTAGAATAGTGCTGGCCAGTTTTGGCTGTTACATTGGGTAAAGGGTTAACTTACTTCAGTGTTGTTTATTCTTATCCCATACCAGTACACACAGATATGAGTTCAGTCAAGTCACAGTATGTGTATAAAAACAAAATGGACACCTGGATTTGAAACCAGGTGCACATTTTATTGTACGCCAGCATTTTTCAAAATCGAAAGTCTGCTTATGCACATGCTTAACTCTATTTAACCCTTGAGGGCCTGAACACTTTCAGAATTTTTACACACCTTCACCTGCAAATCTAGTGTCATTGCAGTAATTTCCAGTCATATCTTTGCTGCTCCAGCTACCAAGACTTGACTAGAAATCACTGCCAGCTTAGTGTATTCCAGTATGAAAGATTTTCTCATGTCCTTGTGCCTCTTTTTGAGGTCACATGTTTTTGAAAGTAGGAAATAGGTCCTCAAGGGTTAAACTTTAACCCTTTACCTAACATGAAAAGCAGACGACACTTGCCAAAAAATGATTGAATAACTAATTTTTTTCATTTTTTGTCTCAAAAACATAGGTTATGACCCCTCATTGGAACGAGCTCGACGAGCTCGTTCCAATGAGGGGTCATAACCTATGCTTTTGAGACAAAAAATGAAAAAATAATGAAAATTAATTGGCGATTTTTGAGAATAGCGCTGGCCGGTTTTGGCCGTTACGTTGGGTAAAGGGTTAACAAACAGCATTTCATGTTATAACACTAATTTGCTATTACTAAATGGTAGCATTATAGAATAAATAGGTACTTCCGCCGGTAATCAGATTTAAACCATGAGTAGGATAAGGGTTTTAACTGGTAGAGTGCTAGAAGCCACTATAAGGGCTTTAATATGAAGAGCAGGTACCCCAGTCTAAAGGTGTCATATTCTGTGGATGTGCTTCATATTATCTTAGAAGTGAAATTTCTTTGTATATATGGGTTTGCCTTGTTACAATTTATGGGAGAGTGCCTCTTGGCACTCTCCCATAAATTGTAACAAGGCAAAGATGCAGAAACAAATTTTTATGACCAAAAATAACTTAGCACTCTACCAGTTAACCACAAGGCTCTGCCAAGTGGTTAAAACCCTTATTCAATGATTGGCTTAAATCTCATTACTGGGCTTAGTCCTATTTGTTTTATTTATACCATGCTCTTATGTTTTGTCCATATTTCTAATAAATTTTGTTTGATGAAGCGATGTCTATTTTTTCATAATTTTCAATGAGCAGACGAGCAAACATGGTTTTGTTTTGTTTACATCTGTGCCAGTATGCAATACTTCCAACTGCATGTGGATGATTGATTGACAGCTGGACACACCATCAAAGTTGATTGAATTTACCTTGCTTTTTCAGTTAAATTATTAATAACAATTCTTAAATTTTATTTTCAATATTTAATTGTAGGTATCTTAAACTTAATAAGTCATTGCACTTAGTAGATAATACAGCAAAACATCATATGTTTGAATTAGCGATGTACCGATCATCAGCATTGGCTATTGGCCGATAATGTCCTGTCAGCATTGGTTCAACACTTACGTCAAATCATCGGCAATGCCGATGCTCCCAAACCCACCCCCACACCACCCCCCACCCCCACCCCCCCCCCCCCCAAAAAAAAAATAAATTTGATTATTGTAATCATATTTACATATTACATAAACTTTCCTTGAAATGACCAATGATAAAAATTTCCCATTTGGCTTGACATTGAAAGCCCAACGTGGTTTCTGACAGAATAAAACAAATATAGAATTACCAAAATGACCACATACTTCACTTAAATGCATCTGGTATACGTTTGAATGGAATTTTAAATAAAAAACTTTTGTACACTATACTTGCATCAATGACATTTTTAGACTGGAGGCCTAGATTTGACATTTTTAGACTAGGCCTAGATTTGAGGCTTTCCGTATCAATACACGAAACTCAACATGATAGCCATTAATATTTATGACCTGTCACCACCAACGGTGGAGAATTGTAAAATGTTCATCAGTTTATCAAATGCGTTTTCCTTTGCTGAACTGAAACTTGTCACTTGATTCACATTTATACTGCCCAATATATTTATTTCTACACCTCATCTTGAAAGCTTGAACTCCAAAATCGCTTTCAAAGTTGAAGTCGGATGGAAATTTATTTTTACAATGAACTAAATGAGCAACTTTTCCTCAATAAAATTTTTATAGCCGGCATAATTAGCTCAACTTTGGCGAAGCCAAATTTGGGCTTATGCCATGGCCAGTCCGTCTGTCCATCTGTCCGTCTGTCCGTCAACAATTCAATACGGCTCAGGCTAGAGGCCGTATTTACGAACCGATGTTTACGAAACTTCTTCGGCACCTTTGTTATGACCGTGGGACGAGAACGAGTGTTTTTGGGACCGATCCGAAATTCAAGTTGGCCGCTGGCGGCCATTTTGTACAGACTTAGGTGAAATCAGATTTTTGCGCAGAACTTCCATATGAAAGCGCTGATTTGAATAATTTTTTGTATGAATGTTTAGTACCATGGGACACATCACATATAATACAGGTTTTTTTCTCGTGCGTAAATTATGCAAATTAGACTAACTTTGATGTGTTTAGTGTTACTTTCAGCACTGTAAAGGCAAATGCCAATACGGCTCGGGCTAGAGGCCGTATTTATAAACCGATCTTTACGAAACTTCTTGGGTACCTTTGGTATCACCGTGGGATGAGAACGAGTGTTTTTGGGTGCTGTCCGAAATTCAAGATGGCCAATGGCAGCCATTTTGTACAAAATTAGGTGCAATCAGATTTTTGCACAGCACTTACATATGAAAGCGCTGATTTGAAAAAATTTTTGTGTGAATGTTTAGTACCATGGGATGCATCACATATAATACAGGTTTTTTTCTCGTGCAGAAATTCTGCAAATTAGATGAACTTCGATTTTTTTCAGTGCTACTTACACACAGTAAGTACACATGTCAATACCGCTCGGGCTAGAGGCTGTATTTATCAACCGATCTTCACGAAGCTTCTTTGGTACCTCTGTTATCACTTTGGGACGAGAACGAGTGTTTCTGAGTGCGGTCCAAAATTCAAGATGGCTGCCAGTGGCCATTTTGTACCGAAATTAGGTCCAATCAGTTTTTTCTACACAACTTCGATACGGCTCAGGCTAGAGGCCTTATTTATGAACCGATCTTTACGAAACTTCTTGGGTACCTTTGTTATCACCGTGGGATGAGAACGGGTGTTTTTGGGTGTGGTCCAAAATTCAAGATGGCCACCAGCAGCCATTTTGAACCAAAATTAGTGCAATCAGTCTTTTGTACAGAACTTCTGTATGAAAGTTCTGATTTGAATAAATTTTTGTATGAATGTTTAGTAAAATGGAATACATCACATGCAGTACGGGTTTTTTTTCCCGTGCAGAAATTATGCAAATTAGATGAATTTTGATTTATTATTATTATTTATTTATTTATTGGTGTTTAAGGTCACATACTTATGCACAATGGCTAATCGTGACCGTGACAGTTTTACGGGTGGAGGAAGCCGGAGTACCCGGAGAGAACCACCGAGCAACGACGAGCAGCTGTCAGCTCCCCAACATCGTAACTCTGAACTCTGCACCGCAGCACAGGCAGGGTTAGATTGGTTGAAGACATGCGCACCATCGACGTGCAGTACGCCTCAGTACACAGCGTCATCGTGCCCCCATGTAGGCAATCGGGGTGAAGTGTCTTGCCCAAGGACACAATGCGGTTGCCGCAGGTGGGATTCGAACCGAGGACCTCTCGGCTTGCAGCCTGCACCTCTACCAACTGAGCCACTGCGCCCCCTTTGATTTATTTAGTGCTACTTATACACTTAAGTGCACATGTCAATATGGCTCGGGCTAGAGGCTGTATTTATCAACCGATCTTCACGAAACTTCTTGGGTACCTTTGTTATAACCTTGGGACGAGAACGAGTGTTTCTGAGTGTGGTCCAAAATTCAAGATGGCTGCCAGTGGCCATTTTGTACCGAAATTCGGTCCAATCAGTTTTTTCTCACAACTTCTATACAGCTCGTATTTATGAACTGATCTTCACGAAACTTCTTGGGTACCTTTGTTTTCACCTTGGGACAGGAACGAGTGTGTTTTGGGGTGCCTTTGTTATCACTGTGCTATGAGAACAAATATTTTGGGGTTCAGTCAGACCCACTCTGGGACTCAAAGATTTTTTTCTAGTTTAGCATCTGACTGTCACCCACCTTTACAATACTTTACCTATACATTTGTTACAGGCTATGGTCAGTATTTATGTACAGACTGTTAGATACTTTATATGTACCTTTGTTATCAGGTCATTACCTAGATGTTTGTCATTGCTGTGTCACATACTATACATGTACATGTCTTGACAAGTTGAGCTACAGTGTCATTGACACTTTCATTTTTTAGGATGGGTCGGGTTACCCTAAATTATTTTACAAGAGCAACTTTTTGCATTTGAAGTATTTCACATATGAGCAGGACTCCTGAGTGAGTGTAGAATCCAGGCCCCTTTGATCAATGCGACATTACTTCAAGAAGCGATGTGTATAAACTATTCAGTGGCAATTGGCACCTACACATGCATGTAGCCACTGCATTATCCCAGGTGTTTGACAAAATCAGTGATGATCAGTCACTTGGTCAATTTATTGGAACATTCATCAGTATAGGCCGATTATGGTCTCAAATCATCGGTACATCACTAGTGTGAATGAAACATCGAAATGTATCGAAGTTGACAAATTGGATCAAGTTGGATGTAGTTCCTACTATAGGTGTAAATTTTTGTAACAGCATTCCCATTGAAAACTTTTTAACGGCAGTAGAAGCTTTACACTGGTAGTGGGGTGAAAAGCTAAAATCTAACACACAGGATTTTTAGCTCAACTTTGGCGAAGCCAAATTTGAAGTATTGTCATGGCCCGTCATCCGCCGTGCCGTCAACACGGCTCGGGCTAGAGGCCGTATTTAAAAACCGATCGTTACAAAACTTCTTGGGTATCGTTGTTATCACCGTGAGACGAGAACGAGTGTTTTCAAGATGGCGGCTGGCAGCCATTTTGTACAAAATTAGGTGCAATCAGATTTTTGCGCAGAACTTCCATATGAAAGTTCGGAGTTGAATAATTTTTAGCTCAACTTGACAAAGTCAAGCTGAGCTATTGCCATCACTTCTCGTCCGTTGGCGTACGTACGTTAGTACGTGCGTCCACAATTTCCTTTGGCACACCTCACAGGTCGCATTTATGATCAGATCACTTTTTGGTATGCTTGTTTGGGGTGACCTCTAGATGGGAGCTATCGATTTTCTTCAATTTCCGTCAAAAAATGTTGCCGCGGCCAACGTTCTTAGAACTTAGTTTAGTCAAACCACAATATTTCCCTTTGGCACACCCTACAGGGCACATTTATGACTGGATTGCTTTGAAACCTGGTATGCTTGTTTAGGCTGACCTCTAGATGGGAGCTATCAATTTTCTTCAATTTCCGTCAAAAAATGTTGCCACGGCCAACGTTCTTAGAACTCAGTTTAGTCAGACCACAATATTTCTTTTTGGCACACCCTACAGGGCACATTTACGATTGGATTGCTTTGAAACTTGGTATGCTCATTTGGGATGACCTCTGGATGGGAGCTATCGATTTTCTTCAATTTCCGTCAAAAAATGTTGCGCGGTCAACGTTCTTAGAACTTAGTTTAGTCAGACCACAATATTTCCCTTTGGCACACCCTACAGGGCACATTTATGATTGGATTGCTTTGAAACTTGGTATGCTTGTTTGGGGAGACCTCTAGATGGGAGCTGTCGATTTTCTTCAATTTCCGTCAAAAATGTTTCCGAGGCCAACGTTCTTAGAACTTAGTTTAGTCAGAAGACCTCAATATTTCCCTTTGGCACACCCTACAGGGCACATTTATGATCGGATTGCTTTGAAACGTGGCATGCTTGTTTGGGGTGACCTCTAGATGGGAGCTATCGATATTTTTATACTGTACCAATGACCCAGACATAGCTGGTGCTAACTCTTAAAATATAGGGCCAAACACAAATTTTGCCCCCCAATCCCCAAAATTTGCATCTAAAACTAAAGAAAACATGTCCAGAGAGGCCCTCCACACCTCGCCCCCACTGCGCATGCGCAGTGTCAAGGACGTTCCGAAATTGGCGCCATTTATCATTCTAAGTTTGGCCCTTCATCAGTTAACATCTGACTGATCTTTGTGCTTTTAAATCTCAGTTTAAATGATGCCAGACAAATAAATATTAGTGAAATGGTGATTCTAAGGAGGATAGAAAAGGAGGAGAGGAAAAGAATGTGTGACAGAATATTATCAGGGCTGTAACTTAAAATTTTTTAATGAAATTATGTTAAGTTACCTATTTTCAAGGCAGCAGCCATTTTGTTGTCATTCTGATTATTTAGTTACACTGTTTTTACAAGTGTTTTTCCTCTCTCCCTGTCCTTTAAGTTCCCCCTTGCTATTCTCCCATGCTTTTGGCATAATTTCTGTAATTATTATTACTAAAATTTCTTGGGAGTTTAGCTGAATAACAGAATGAATTCTGTTCTTTCCCCATGTTTACGTCTTCACCTACGGGTGGTTAGGCGTTGTGTTCTGCATCTACCATCTGATGTTCTGCAGTTTCTTCCCTGGAAGTCTCTGTTTTGCATCAGATGGTGTATTTTTGGTAACTGATTTCGGGCCTGGGTGCCTGGAGTCTTATTTTAGTGTTTTTACACTCATTGTTTACATTTACAACAGCCCTCTGTGTGAGGGGGGGATTTCTAAATAATAATATCTTTATGTTATTTCAATCATAACTAGATACATTATTATTGTTCGTAAGTGTTGAATAAATTGTTTAAAATATTTTTAAAATTTTTGTCCACACTTAGGCTTGGGATCCATTGGGGCTCAACGTTACTTTTCAGAAACTTGGGCTGTTCTGAAAAAATATTTTTTCAAAATATTTTGATTTCAATTATTTTTTCTATATTAATGGATCATATTATTATTATGTATTTTGATTGCCAGGGGTTAGTGCGAGTACCAGGACTTGTTTTCTTTTCACATTGAAAGGATATTGATCTATTGTTTTAAGAGGAAGTCTTCCTCTGACCTTATTATCATTCTATATGTGGTCAGTGTACTCGCATTAACTCCGGTTCTGTATCGTATGATTTCGATGACAATATGGGAAGCGTATGTCACGGTATGTTGTTGGGGATTTGGACACTCCGGTCCTTGCCCCGCAGGGTCACTCTACTTTATCAATTTCTATTTCAGACGATCAAGATTAGGGTGATGTATCTGTGATGTCTTCCAACAGTGTGCCTCCGTCGTCACAATTAATGAAGGGCTAGCGGAAAAGTGCTCATGTAATACGCCAATTGCCTAAGAGGACCCTAGTAGGTTCGACGGCCTTTGACGTCCGCTAGCTCGCCCGGTGTAGCGTCCATTCACCGAATGGTTCGGCAGCCGGGTTCGTCCGTTGCGGTCTAGAAGGAATTTTGGGGTGATGCGAGCACTATAAAATTAACTTAATGCACACCCAGTGACGGCGGATCGGAGGGAGAACGGAGGAAGCCTTTTAGTCCGGTTCATAGCTCGTTCCGGTCCATCCGGACGGCAAGCGAGAGAGGCCCCTCTCTCGTTCAACAACATCTGGCCCCAGATGTTGTGGTACAAATGTGTCGTTAGCGGAGCATACGTCCGTCGCTCGGGACGCTCCGTTGTATAGGCAGTCCGCTGAGACTGCTAAGGCTTCCTCTTCTCGTCAGCGCACACGACCGCACCTTGGCTGCGTGACCGCCGATATATTACCAGCTTCGCCGATCAAGGATTCTTCGGCGACCAGGTCACACCATCCGGCAGCCAGGGATTCGAGACCGATGGACTCCGGACGTTCGCATAGGAAAAGTATGCGGGAGCCATCTGATGCGGAGCTGCCCTCGGCGAAGCAGCGATAGACTGCGCCTCCGCAGGTCTCGACGCCGGACATTCTTGTGCACATAGCACAGCTTATCGCAGCATCCCAGCAGCCGACAGAAACGGTGTCGGATCGAGAATTATCCGACAGCGCTGGGTCGGTAGCCGGGGACTCGAGGTCTGCAGACTCCGGACGTTCGCATAGGAAGTATGCGGGAGTTAACGTACACGGAGCTTCCAGCGGCAATGCATCGTAAGTCCGCTACTGCACAGGCCTCGGGAACGAACGTGCTTTCCTTAATAGCACAGTTTATCGCAGCATCCCAGCATCAACTGAATCTGTCGCATATATTTTATCCGACGATGCTGGGTCGGGACGCTCCGCGTAAGCGGGTACGGACGTCCGAAAGTTTCATCCGGTCCGACGGGATACCGAAAGGGATTCGGTGGATTTCAAGCTTTCCCTTTCGGAACAACATATGCTGCGATGCCGGATAAGAAACTGATAGCGTCGGTGGACTTAGAAATTTTTGGTTCGGTTCAGGGACATCGTCCCTCAGTTCCGACATAGTCCAATAATGTCACACAAACTTTCGAATTATTGAACGACGCTATATATATTATTATTTTATGCTTGCTATCCAAGCATTTCTGGTTTCTTGTTCGAAGAGTTATGGAGATGTCTTTCAAAAGTGTGCCTCTGTCGTCATAGTTAATGAAGAGTTAGCGGCAATAAGTGCTCATGGAATATGTCTATCGCTTACGGAGTGACATTCGCTAGCTCACCCGGTGTAGCGTACATTCATCGAATGGTTCGGCTGCCGGGTTCGTCCGTTGCGGTCTAGGAAGGAGATTTGGGTGATGCGAGCACTTTAATTACTTTAGTACTCACCCAGTGACGGCAGATTGAGGACAGATCGGAGGAAGCCAACAACATAGGGGACCGCATGTTGTGGTTCAGATATTTTACATTCGGAGCATATGTCCGTTGCTCGGGACGCTCCGTTATATTGACAGTCCGAGAGACTGTCTTTAATGCTTCCTCATCCTCACAGCAGGGCACACGACCGCACATTGGCTACGTGACCTCGAGTATCCGATCAGTTTCGGCATTCAGTGATTCCACAGCGAATAGGTCGCGCCATCCGGTAGCCAAGGGACACGAGGCCTATACACTCCGTTCGCTCGCATATTGGAAGTATGCACGGGGTAACGATCTCGGAGCTTCCTGCGGCAATGCATCGTAAGACCGCTGCTCCTCAGGCCTCAGTGACGGACGTGCTATCCGAGTTAGCACAGTTGTTTTGCAGCATCCCAGCAATTGACGGTTTCTCGGTCGAATCAGGAATTATCCGACGGCGCTGGGTCGGTGCGGTCCGCGGTTGCATCAAGCTACGGACGACCGAACGCTTTATAGGGTCCGACAGGATGGCGAAAGGGATTCGAAAGATTTCGAGTTTTCCCTTTAGTAGTATCGGAAGATGCCTTTCATATCTTCTGGCATTTCTTCCAGTGATTATTTTTCGGACTTCATTGCTGCGATCTTGGATAAGAGACTTATAGCGTCATTGGACTCGGATTTTTCGATCGGTACAGGGACTTTGTCCCTGACTTACCGACGCAGTCCAATATTGTCATTACAACATGTGTTTTATTTTTCGACGCTATATATTTATATATATACAAGACGGCTACTAAGCATGATAGTTTAGTTTCTTGTCCGCGTGGCTCATTTCTGCCATTTTATCTTTTTTACATATAGTTTATTTTGGCAGAGCAGGGCATACCGAGAGTTCATATGCGTCTAGACGGTGTGATTAAAGACTGCATATATTCTTTTTCACCGTTTATGTCTTTTCCAATTTCAATGTTGGGAACGACATTATGTATATTAGACTTAACTTAGACGCTTTATTATACGTAATCCGCCTTACTGAGGCGTTATCATTACGTCTTCAAGAAAAGATTTACGGGATATTATTCTCAATGTAATTTCTTTTGAGGGCAGTAGTTTGTTCACGTATAACTCCGCCCTTCAGTGGCTGATTGGAGTTGGTTAGACGTGAGGCAGCCCTAGCTACATCCACGCGTGGATAGTAGGTTAAGAACTCTCTCAGAGTCGCTTCGTTCTCGGAGGAGCTTCTCTTCGACGGCAACTTTCCGGCAATCCATGAATTGCTTGATTTATACATTCTCTTGTCTATCTAGTGTTACAAGAGATTCAGACTGGGGCAAACATTCGGTGGTTGACTCAGAGAGTGCCGCCGCAGTTGCCGGACCCGAGTGTGGCTGTTATGACGGTTGCCAGTCAAACAGATTGGGATATATACTTATCCCTACGGATTCGAAGTGCCAGGGTCTTTGGGTTCCGCAGTCTTTTAGCTATCAGTTAACTTCCGCGGAATAATGTTTTTTAGGCTTGCTTTATGTCATTGCATGAACATTATTCAGAAACGCATGCCCAAATTCCTGTCCTTTAATTCGACAGTAGTGGCGTATCTCCGGAACCAGGGAGGCACTCTTTCGTTTCCGTTATTCAATTTAATGGAAAGAATCCGTCTGTTGGTTATAGTACACCAAGTTCAGTTTTGGTCCGTCATATTCTGGGTCGTCTGATTGTTTTATCGCACTCCCGTTCTCTTACGGGTCGCTTGTTGCTGTCAGAATGGACTCTCAACAAACAAGTATTCAATCAGATTTGCTATCTATGGGAGCGCCCAATGATGTTTTATTTATGACACAGTTGGCTAATCAATTGCAGACGTATGTGTTGGCTTGTCCAGATCTCTGAGCTAATACTGTTAACGCTCTATTGATCTATAGGACAGAATGATAGGATACGCGTATCCTCCGGCGCTGTTGTTTTTAGCAGGTATTGCTAAGATAAACAACCACAATATATTTCTGTTGATAGCATCTCTATCTTCACAGAGATCATGAGTAATTTACTCTCTTGTCTACTGTGGATCTTAACGTGAAATCTTCCTCTATGTGAGGATCTTTTTTCACTGGGTAAATCGTGTCATTTTTATCACAACCAGCAAGGTCGCAACCTTCATGTTTTCCGTTGTGTGGTCCATATTGCATTGTAAGCACTGTACTGGACGAGCTTTGGACGCGATTTCTTACTATAGGAGATCCTCTTCTTCGCTATTCTATGCGACTAAAGTGGAGGCTCTTCCGTCGTGGTGTAGGGATCATTATGTTCATATGGTTGATCCCTCCATACTACTCATTGCTATTTTTTAGTTTACTTGTTTCACAAGATCTACTGCAGCCTGTTGTTATTTAGGTTATAGGTTTATGTTACCTCATACCTATGCACTCTACGATAGTTTACAATTGAGTCTTTTGTCTCTTTATCTAAGTCAGTTAGTAACTTTTTGATAAATAGACTTAGAATCTTTAGATTAAATTCCTATACGGATTTTAACTTCAGGTTCTTATTTAGCTAAGTAATCATTTGAGCCTCTGGAAACAGTAGTTTTCAAATTCTGACCTTTTAGACAGTAATTCTGTTGGTTTCTCTTTTACTGTAGAGTCAGTGAGTTTCATGCACTATCGATGGATGATTTTCACTTTCATAGTTTCGGAATCAATACTTCCGTTACTATTTAGGTTGGATTGTTGCATAAGAGTTAGGCTCCTATTATCCGGAACCTATTATTTTAAGGTCCTTCCGTCTTCGTATGGGCATAGGCCTTTACTCTTTCCGGGTACAGTTTATGTATTTATAAACAGATATCTGTTTATTACAAGGGCGTAAGCTTCTTCTGTCTTTGATGTCTAGTAGAAGGACGTTACGCTCCATTTTATTGTTAATGGATTCTATTAACTAGCGTACTGCTTATGGTATATCATTGGCTTAGCAGTTGTGCTTAAGATTTCGGCTCATGAAGTAAGAGTTCTTCTACTTCTTGGGCTTACATTAATAGTGTTCTATTATAGATTTTTGAAGGCTGCTCATTGCGCTCAGCCATCCATTCATGAATTTTATCTCAGAAATATCGAGTCCATTTCTGGAGGCCTCTATTGTTAGGTCTATTATCTACTGCTCAGAATGTCATTCACTTAACAGTTGCTACTATAGCTAGGTAGGCTGTCTGTTTCGGCAGTGTCTCCGTTCGGCTGCCCTCTTCGCTCTGGGCTATTTGACCCAGGGCAAGAAAAAGGGGGGGGGGAGGGTGTTCCCTTGGGTCACCTGTTTTTACTATGAAAACAAGGGGATACCTCCTCCGGAGTTAGTAATTCTGAGCTGTTTTTAGGATGGTTGTTTAGTGAGAAGTTTAAGTTTATAAAATTCATTCAAGTCTTAGTTTTTAAAGTATAGCTTTTGAATATTGCATATGTCAACGGACATGATTATGCAATTCTCACACACTTTTAGGAGTATAAGAGTCTCTATTCTCTAGACTTACTTTATTATTGGCTTACTTTAAAAATTATTAGTATAAGGATTATTGGATATTAATAGAGTACATGGATGTATGAAGCTCAATTTTTGGAAGGTGTTGTATCTTTCTAATTTATCATAAATAAGAAAGATACATGTAAGGCCTATTACTTCTTTTCCCTACAGGGGATGACTCTATTTTATTTTATTGAGCGTATTCCATTTTGCTCTATGTCCTTGGCCCTCCAGCCTTTTTACTATTCAGCTATGTCTGGGTCATTGGTACAGTATAAAAATGTTAAAAAATTTATAGTAATTTATATATTTTTTATACTTACCAATGACCCAGACGGGGATGGCCCTCCCAGGAGTTGGGAACTCTTGCCTCCCCGCTGAGTACATAGCGCTTACCAGGCACTGGTTATTAGAATGATAAATGGCGCCAATTTCGGAACGTCCTTGACACTGCGCATGCGCAGTGGGGGCGAGGTGTGGAGGGCCTCTCTGGACATGTTTTCTTTAGTTTTAGATGCAAATTTTGGGGATTGGGGGGCAAAATTTGTGTTTGGCCCTATATTTTAAGAGTTAGCACCAGCTATGTCTGGGTCATTGGTAAGTATAAAAAATATATAAATTACTATAAATTTTTTAACTTTCTGCAATTTCCGTCAAAAAATGTTGTCGCGGCCAACGTTCTTAGAACTTAGTTTAGTCAGACCACAATATTTCCCTTTGGCACACCCTACAGGGCACATTTATGATTGGATTGATTTGAAACCTGGTATGCTTGTTTAGTGTGACCTCTAGATGGGAGCTATCGATTTTCTTCAATTTCCGTCAAAAAATGTTGCCTCGGACAACGTTCTTAGAACTCAGTTCAGTCAGACCACAATATTTCCCTTTGGCACACCCTACAGGGCACATTTATGATTGGATTGCTTTGAAACCTGGTATGCTCATTTGGGGTTACCTCTAGATGGGAGCTATCGATTTTCTTCCATTTCTGTCAAAAAATGTTGCCGCGGCAAACGTTCTTAGAACTCAGTTTAGTCAGACCTTAATATTTCCCTTTGGCACACCCTGGCATGCTTGTTTGGGGTGACCTCTAGATGGGAGCTATCGATTTTCTTCCATTTGCACCCGTCAAAAATTGTTGCAGCTGGCAACAATCTTTGAACTTAGTTTAGACAGGTATCAATATATTCCTTTGGCATGCCCTACAGGACACATTTATGATCAGATCGGTTTGAGACTTTGTATGCTTGTTTGGGGTTTCCTCTAGATGGGTGCTATCGATTTTCTTCGATTTCTGTCAAAAAATGTTGCAATGACCTTCGATGAACTTAGTAAAAAGGTAGTGCAGTTGAGCATCAATATTTCCCTTTGACACATCCTGCAGGGCACATTTATGATTGGATCGCTTGCAAACTTGGTGTGCTTGTGTGGGGTGACATCTGTTTGGGAGCTGTCGATTTTCTTCCATTTCTGTCAAAAATTGTTGCCACTGACATTTGATCTTAGTTTAGTCAGGCCTTAATATTTCACTTTAACTCACCCTTCAGGGCACATTTATGATCGGATCACTTTGAAACTTGGTATGTGTGTTTGGGATGACCTCTAGATGTGAGCTATTGCTTTTTTCATTTCCATAAAAAATTATTGTCATTATCACCAGCCTTTGAACTTACTGCATTTGTGCATCAACTTATCCCTTTTGAATTCTCAGCAGGGTATATTTATGAATTTCCATAAAAAAAACCCCAAAAACCATTGCCACAAGCAATGACCTTCTACTTAGTGCATTTGTGCATTAACATCTTCCTTTGGCATTCCTCAGAGGGCACATTCATTATCAGGTTGTTTTGAAACTTTGTATGCTTATGCAGGGTGACAAAGATAGGAGCTATTGATTTTCTTTTCATTTCCATCAAAAACTGTTGCTGTTAGCAACAATCTTTGAATTTATTGCATTTGTGCATCAACATTCTTTGACATGGCCTACAGGCCACATTTATCATAGGATTGTTTTTGAACTTGGTGTGCTCATTAGGCAAGACCTTTAGATAAGAGCTATTGATTGGCATTCATTTCTGTGAAAAAAGTTGCCATTTACAATAACCTCAGAACATACTGCATTTGTGTAGCAACATTCTTCCTTTAGCCAGTCTTACTGTTTACATTTAAAAATTGCATGGATTACTCTGACGTTGTGCACACACAATGCTGTTATGTTGAAATTTCATCAAATAACATTGGTACCAATGATCTTCAATTTTGCCGTTTCTTTTATAACTTACGAAGTTCAAGTTTGTCAAGTTGAGCTACAGTGTCATTGACACTTTCATTTGTTGAATGTTTAGTACCATGGGACACATCACATATAATACAGGGTTTTTTCTCATGCATAAATTAGACTAACTTTGATTTATTTAGTGTTACTTTCAGCACTGTATGTGCAAATGCCAATACGGCTCGGGCTAGAGGCCGTATTTATGAACCAATCTTTACGAAACTTCTTGGGTACCTTTGTTGTCACTGTGGGATGAGAACGAGTGTTTTGGGGTCCGGTCTAAAATTCAAGATGGCCACTGGCAGCCATTTTGTACAAAATTGGGTTCAATCAGATTTGTGCGCAGAACTTCCATATGAAAGTGCTGATTTGAATAATATTTTGTGTGAATGTTTAGTACCATGGGATACATTACATATAATACAGGTTTTTTTCTCATGCATAAATTATGCCATTTAAACTAACTTTGATCTATTTAGTGTTACATTCAGCACTGTAACTGCAAATGCCAATATGGATCGGGCTAGAGGCCGTATTTATGAACCGATCTTTATGAAACTGCTTGGATATCTTTGTTATCACCGTAGGACGAGAACAAGTGTTTTGGGGTCTGGTCCGAAATTCAAGATGGCCACTGGCGGCCATTTTGTACCAAAATTAGGTGCAATCAGTTTTTTGTACAGAACTTCTATATGAAAGATCTGATATGGATAAATTTTTGTACAAATATTTAGTAACATGGAGTACATCACATATATTACGTTTTTTTTTTCTCGTGCATATATTATGCGAATTACTCTTTTTCTCTTATTCATTATTGTTGACTTGGTCACAACAAATACTGATTCCTGTCATATTCATTATTGTTGACCTGTCACAGCAAATACTAATTCCTGTCATATTCAAAGTTGAGCTACAGTGTCATTGACACTTTCATATAAATTTGTTTTATAACAAATTGTTGAAGAGTGCCTGTGGGCACTCTTCAATAATTTGTAATAAAACAAATCTTGATGAACACATTCAGCCCGCCAAAAATAATGTACCCTCAGCAAATTAATAGATGGAGTTAGAAACTTACAATTTTCTGTGGAAAAACCAATGTTTTCAGCTGTAAAAATTTCCCATAATGCATTTGCAAATTTAATCCAGTATATCTTGTTTGTCAGAGCTCTGTCAAGATATAGTCAGTGAAAATTTTAATCCAGCAGGCCTAGCCATTGTGCAGAAATGTGACCTTAAACACCAGTAAATAAATAAATAAATAAATAAATAAATAAATAAATAAATAATCATCCTGCAAGTTTGCAGGGGGGAGGGGGTCTGAGAGAGTTAGTCTGCATCTGTATGTGTTTGTTCAAAATGGCAGATCATTTTGTTCTCTTGCATTTTTGGAAACTGCCTATCTCACAAATTTTTTAGTGAAAACACTTTATTTTTTCACATATTAGTTAACTGTGAGAAATGCAACCACTCCAATGAGACACCAGCAGTTGTGACATAAAAGCAAGGCTAAATGGATGGACTTAAAAATACTGAAAATGGGTCATGCTTATACCTCAAGCATAGCATAATATATTGACTTTGACCCAACACCAAAAAGTCAAAAGTGGTTTGGGTTCAAAATATGCATCAAAGTTACCAGATTCACCCAGGCATAATTGAGGGCATTTTTAAGAGTTTCTGAAAATCATATTTTGAAATCATCTGATTAATCCCTTACTGAACCTTTGTTGTGGAATTGTAGTGCTTGGAAAAATTGATGAAGCCAAAAATTCTGACTGCAGGTCACGCTCATATCTCAGGCCCCTGTATAATGTACCAACATGGGGCCTAAACCAAATAAGATAAAACTCATTGGGGATTTAAAATATGAGTAATGTTCTCAGGGGTTACTCACTCTAATACTTTCCTGAATCTCATTTTTAGCTCAACTTTGACTTGGTCAAATTTGAGGTTATGTCATGGTCCGTCGTCCATCTGGCTGTCTGTCATTTCAATACGGCTCGGGCTGGAGGCTGTATTTATGAACCAATCTTTACGAAACTTCTTGGGTACCTTTGTTATCACCGTGGGATGAGAACAAGTGTTTTTGGGTGCAGTCCAAAATTCAAGATGGCCACCAGCAGCCATGTTGTACCAAAATTAGTGCCATGAGTTTTTTGTACACTCCTGTATGAAAGTTCTGATTTGAATAAATTTTTATATGAATGTTTAGTAACAAGGAATACATCACATATAATACAGGTTTTTCTTTCATGCAGAATTTATGCAAATTAGATGAACTTTGATTTATTCAGTACTACTTATACACGGTAAGTACACATGTCAATAAGGCTCTGGCTAGGGGCTGTATTTATGAACCGATCTTCACGAAACTTCTTGGGCCCTTTGTTATCACCCTGGCACAAGAACGAATGTTTTTGGGTGCGGTCCAAAATTTCAAGATGGCTGCCGGTGGCCATTTTGTACTGAAATTAGGTACAATCAGTTTTTTATACAGAACTTCTATATGAAGGTTCTGATTTGAATAAAGGGATCATAAGCTATGTTTTTGATGCAAAAAATGAAAAAAATTAGTTATTCAAGAATTTTATTTGCAAGTGCTGCTTTTCATTTGCTTGCCATTGCTCGGTGATTCTCTCCAGGTAGTCCGGCTTCCTCCACCCGTAAAACTGTCATGGTCATGATTAGCCATTGTGCAAAAATATGTGACCTTAAACACCAATAAATAAATAATAAATCTGCTTTTCATGTTAGGTAAAGGGTTAAAAACCAATAAATAAATAAATACATTTGACGAAACTCAACTCTTTCGATCACTTGAGAAAAAATTTGTGACAACTACTTTTTGAATTATATTTGGTATTTTTGTATTCAATATCATTTACTCTATCTAAATATACCGATAATTTTTGGTTATGTCCCGTAATAAGAACAGTCTCAATAAATAAATAAATTAACCCTTTACCCAACGAATCAGCCAAATCCACCTGCAAAATATGCAAATTCAGCAACTGAAAAAATATTATTTTTCAAAATGTTTTTAAAAAAAACATATCATGTGACCCCTCTTTGGAACGACTTCAGTGAGGGTCACATGATATTGTTTTGTTTAAATATTTTGAAAAATTAAAAAAAATGATATTTAAAATGATAAACTTTGATATCATCTGCATTGGGTAAAGGATTAAAAGAACAGTGGAATTAATAAATTAATTATCCAATTCGTTCTTGTTTGACACAGCTTGGTGAGATTGAATTTGTTAAATTCCCAGTTGCATTTATGGGGGAAATTTTCAGGTTAAACATGTAATATTTTGACAACAGTGGGGTGGGGGTAATTTTGATAGAATTTGTTCATGTGAGTTTGCTTTTCAGTAAATTGTGATGAAAGAAAAAGATGGTTAAAAATTGTTTGCATTTATGACAATATGAAGCACATTAACAGAATATGAAGCTTTTTAAAATTGTTGTACAAGAATTTTTCAGTCGTGTCCAAATATGGGTGGGTGCACGGTGGCTCAGTGGTAGACTGTTGGACTTCTATGCTAGAGGTCCCGAGTTTGATCCCCATCCGGGACGACCCGCATTGTGTCCTTTGGCAAGGCACTTTATCCCGGTTGCCTACATGGGGGCACGATGACTCCTTGTACTAAGGCATAATGCACGTCAATGGTGCACATGTTTTCAACCGCTGTAACCCTGGTGGTTCTCTCCGGGTACTCCAGCTTCCTCCACCCATAAAATGCGATGGTGCACATGTCTTCAACCGCTGTAACCCTGCTTGCTTGAGCGTAGCTTGAACAGAGAATGTTGAGGAGCGAACAGTTGCTTGTTGATTGTTGGTGGTTCTCTCTGGGTACTCCGGCTTCCTCCACCCGTAAAACCGACTTAAACTGTCATGGTCACGATTAGCCATTGTGCATAAGTATGTGACCGTAACCACCAATAAATAAATAAATATGGGTGTCTTGCACACATTTAGTATGGCAGTGTACTTTTCAATGACTGGCTAAACTTTACCTTTTAGAGCCGGAAGGTTTTGATATTTCAAATTCAGTTTCAGTTTTCTGTTGGTTTTAGGAAAAAACCTCGGTTCGGTTCAGATTTTCTATATGTCAAGAACATAAAAATAACATTTCAGGGTCATTAACTTGGAAAAAAATCCTCCATTGTGTTTTTGATACCAGTCATCACAAAAACCTTGTCTTATTCATTTGCATCTGCCTCACTTTCTTTTGATCATTCCTAGTGATCCTAAGCCTGTTGAATCAGAAAAAAACAAATTAGGGTAACAAAAGTAAGGCCCAGCGAGTTAGATATTTTAGTTCGAGTTGATTCTCTATTCGATTCTAGTTTAAAACTCGAGTCGAGTCATTTTTCGAGTCGATTCTTATAAAACCGACTGCCCTATTTCTTCTCAACAGAGAGGGATTTAACGTTCTGTCATCCTGTAAATGTGACTTTCAATCAGCTAACTTTTCCATGTATACATATTTTGGTACAAGCTAGCGACCTTTCTTGCCTGTTTGAACCTCCAAGTAACAATTTGGACAAGTTTTAACACGTTTTTCAAATTAGGCACGGCATATTGGGTTGTTCATGCTGTCAGAACACCAGTAACAGATTATGTGCACTCCGAGCACTCGAGTCCATATACTTCCGTTAAACGGAAGTATACAGACTTGAGTGCTCGGAGTGCACTTCATTCTACACAAATAGAGTTATCTACAATCCATTCAGCATTTCACCTTGAGAGCAAAGCTTTATCTTCAGGTGATGTAAATGACACTAATAAGTCAAGTCTGATGTATGTGTTTAGAATCCCGTTACAACTTATGTATAATGCTGACTTTACTAAGGTTGTGATGAGGTGTCAGTAAATCGGGTTTGTATCATTTAACAGTGATATGAATAGGATTTTATAACATATTTTCCAGTTTCTTTCATGGCCAAACTGGATTATTGCATCATTTAAAGAAAGAACTCACAATGAAAACTCTGTCTTTTATCGGGGCCGAATCGACCCGAGAAAAAGAACATCCGCGAATATGAGATGAGTCGAATTGATTTTGCATTCCGACTTGAGATTCGACTCAAAATTTGAGTAATCGCAGGGCCCTAAATTCCTTGATTTTCTGGAATGCCAAACCTGTTTAGGACAGCCTTGAAAATCTATTGTCATTTCATCCCCGGAGTTCCAATGTGTTCTCTGTGCCAGTAGGCTCAGAGAACACATTGGAACTCAGGGGAGGATTTGTCAATGTTGCACTGATTAGCAAAAAATCAAGACCCATTCTGTGTCGCATCTCGATAGATTTTGAGTGTAGAAGACAGTCACATAAGAATTGAATGCAACATTTTGAATAATGAGAAGATGTGTGGGCCAATTTTTCCTCTATGTAACGGAATGTAGTACAATTTTTCAATCACAGTATTAATATCTTGAAGTGAATCAAAATAGCATACAAGTTTTTGCATTGAAAATTTCAGGTGCATTTGCATTCCCAAGCATTCTGAGGAGGGCAACTGTTTTGCACTCCATGATTTTCTAGATTGCCAGGCCTGGCCTGGAGTCAGTCTAGCCCTCAACTGGTTGAGTGCTCAGACCTTTAGATCAGTCTATCGCAGGCTTGGATTTCTGAAAAATCCAGGGTAGAAATAAATCGCTCACCTGGAACCTACTTAGGCGAGCAAATTGCTCTCCTGAAATCTTTTTTGCTTCACAAAGATCTTCTAAAGACTTAGTTAATACCAGGTTGGGTAATTTCTCCTTCGAGTGCATTCAAGCCAATCAATTTTAAATGAATTAATAAAATGTTAATGAATGAACCTGTATTCATTTTTAGCTCAACTTTGACGAAGTCAAATTTGAGCTATTGTCATGGCCCGTCGTCCGTCGTCCGTCTGTCCGTCCGTCCGTCTGTCCGTACGTCAACAATTGGCTATGGCTCGGGCTAGAGGTCGTATTTATGAACCGATCTTTACGAAACTTTTTGTGTACCTTTGTTATGACCCTGGGACGGGAACGAGTGTTTTTAGGTGTGGTCCGAAATTAAAGATGGCTGCCAGCGGCCATTTTGTACCGATGATGCAAAAATCAGTTTTTTGTACAGAACTTCCGTATGAAAGTTCTGATTTGAATAAAGTTTTGTATAAATGTTTAGTACCATGGGATACATCACATATAATACGGGTTTTTTTCTCGTGCGTAAATTATGCGAATTAGACTGACTTTGATTTATTTAGTGTTACTTTCAGAGCTGTAAGTGCCAAGCTGCTATGGCTCGGGCTAGAGGCCGTATTTATGAACCAATCTTTACGAAACTTCTTGGGTACCTTTGTTATGACCCTGGGACGGGAACGAGTGTTTTTGGGTGTGGTCCGAAATTCAAGATGGCTGCCAGTGGCCATTTTGTACCGATGATGCAAAAATCAGTTTTTTGTACAGAACTTCCATATGAAAGCTCTGATTTGAATAATTTTTTGTATGAATGTTTAGTACCATGGGATACATTACATATATTACAGGTTTTTTTCGTGTGCGTAAATTATGCAAATTAGGCTAACTTTGATTTATTTAGTGTTACTTTCAGCACTGTGAGTGCAAATCCCAATATGGCTCGGGCTAGAGGCCGTATTTATGAACCGATCTTCACGAAACTTCTTGGGTACCTTTGTTATCACTGTGGGACAAGAAGGAGTGTTTTTGGGTCCAGTCTGAAATTCAAGATGGCCGCTAGCAGCCATTTTGTTCAAAATTAAGTGCAATCAGACTTTTGCGCAGAACTTCCAAATGAAAGATCTGATTTGAATAAATTTTTGTATGAATGTTTAGTACCATGGGATACATTACATATAATACAGAGTTTTTCTCGTGAATAAATTATGCAAATTAGGGGTTCGGGTGGGACCAAAATCCGGAAATTAGTTTTTTGTGTTTTGATGCATTTTGGTCAATTTTAAGAAGAAGAAGAAAAAATTTTAGTCTGAAAATATTTTGTTTGGGACTGAAAATTTCCACACAAAAATAATAATCTACAATGATTGGTCTTAATCTGTAGTCAATTACAGTCACCTTGTAATTCTTTTATTATTGTTGACTGGGCCAAAACAAATACTAATTCCTGTCATATTCATTATTCAGTTGTCTTGGTCACAGCAAGTACTAATTCCTGTCATATCCAAGTTGAGCTACAGAGTCATTGACTCTTTCATTTACTATCCCCTCCACCCCAGTGTGGTCAGATCGATCAAGAAGTTCAGGTGGACTGGTACATGTAGTGGCCGACACACACATGTACCCAGCATATTCTGTACACACGTTCCATGGTCTGTCACCGTCGAAAATAGCTGAAAGTAGGTGAGCAAAAAAAGGCTTATGCCGGATTAAATTGCGTGAGCAGTTAAGGCAAGCTAAAATCGCTTGCGTCAGAATTCCATGACTGCTAACGGCAAATATGAATCAGCCATATTGTGGGCTGGAGAAAAGCTCCGGTATTTTCTTCTTCTTAGCATCTGCTTTAGGTGTCAGGCCCCACTCTTAAAATGATAGTTTTCAACCCCTTGTTATAGGTCTTCACCATTATTACTGGTTCCCACCACTCCTTGACGTAAGTTTACTCGAGAACGCTTCTTAGTTTTCTGGTGTCGAGCCAAATATTTGAATGTAAATTACACATGCCAATTAATAGGAAATGCACAAACATGAATATAATAGATCTCCAGCTTTAAGTGCATGATCATATTTGTCAAAGAAAAGCAATCGGTGTTGACAGTGTCGTATACGATACTGTCAATGCTGATTGCTTTTCTATGGCGAACTCTGTGGGGTTTTTTTTAAAATTATTTATCTGTTGCATTGTTTGATTCAAAGGTAAGCACTAAGCTATATTACAAGCTTTCAGGGGAACCTGGCCAAGCTATATATATTGCTGAAACACAGCAAAACTTTGGAAAAAACTTCAAACTCTGCATAATTTGGGTGCAATTATCTTGTTTGGGCACAGCGTTTACCATCGTTATTTGGGAAGAATTTAAAGGCCTGTGAGTGCCGAAGTGTAGGCACCACAAGTTAAAGGCTTCGTATTCTCTATATGTGTTTCATATTATCTTTGAAGTGAAATTATTTAGCCCCCTGAAGTTTGGCTTTGTTGCAATTTATGGGAGATTGTCCATAGGCACTATCCCATAAATTGTAACTAGGCAGACATGCGAACCTGTTTCATTGACCAAAAATAACTGAGCACTAAACTGGTTAAAAAGTTCATTGTCTTTGTTTAGATTCACTCGTCTGGGATATTTCAGTCGGTTGGAACTCTTGTGGGGCTCCTGGGCAAGCCAGCAAATAAGCAGACTGTCATCTGCAAAATGAGGTCTCCAGAGGATGAATTTGGTGATGCTACCCTGCACAGCAGAGAAGCATCACTAAATTTACCCTCTGTGACCCTCAGTCTGAATCAGGGTCTCAAACCTGAACAAAAAGAGGAACCCAGAGGATAAATTGGCCCACTGTATGGGATAGCATCAGCATATTCACCCTCTGGGGACCTCATTCTGCAAATGAAAGACTGCTCATTTTCAGGCTTGCCTGTGGGACTCCTGGGAAGTGAAGCAGTGCTTATTTACTTTTGTAAACAAGCTCTGTTTTACTAGTAAAATAGGACCCAGTCCCATTGCTTGAGGTGGAAGTCCTCTAAAATGGGCAACGTGGGAATAACCGATTGACTAAACTCGACACTTTCACCCATGTTGCAGTCACAATTAGCCATTGTGCAGAAATATTTGATAAAAAACACCAATAAATAATGAATAGTAAGTCTGAAAAGTGAACCTGTGGTTTGCTTTTCTGACCAACTGAATTATTCCAGTAGATTAAATCTAAAACTTACCATAAACATTCATTTTCTTTGAAACAATGCATAAAATGTTTCTCAGTTGATATCGTATTTGACCAAATCTTTAACCCTTTGAACCCCAGAGGTCGTTTTTGTCTGGCTGGGTCACAAGCTATGTCATAATGTCATTAAGTGGAATGGCTACAAGCTAAATGTGTGGTGTGGACCAATCAATATTTTCAACGTGCAGCCCTAAGGCTGCACGTTGAAAATATTAATTGGTCTTACCCGAAATAATGAATATGGACTCTTCCAATTGCTCCCATTGAACTTACATGGAAGATACCATCAGTGTTCAAAGGGTTAATTACTTTACCAATATTTAGAGATGGGCGGTATTGGAATTTTGAGTTCGGTATCGGTTTAGGTATTTTTGTGTGGGCATACCGCGGTATCGGTTCGGTATTCGGTATGTGACTTCAGATTCACTGATAGTACCAAAGGGGAATCCATGTCAGAAAAATACAGAATAAGTTGTTCTTGTATCATTCTATCACAGTGCTACACATGCCATTGTTGATGGGCTCAACATTGTCATTCTTTTGTCAACACAGATCATATCTACAGTAATTTGGTGACTTCTAAATTCGCCTTAACTTTTCAAGCTCCACTTAAGGCGTCTGTAATCATAGAATGTGTGTCCTGAAGATGTCATCTTTAGGTGGGCCTGATGACAGTAGTAAAATTATCTGGTCAGTGATTTCTAGCCATGTCTTGGCTGCCTGTTAAGGCAGCCAAGACTTGGCTAGAAATCACTGCTAAGCAACTTGACATGTGCAGGTCATAGACTATTGATAATTTAGTACAACTGCCCTGGTCCTTAAGGCTTAACAAAACTGAAAAATAAAATCAGTCACTTCTTTCAAGAAAATGAACACTTCAACTGCTATCAGTCCTCATCAAGGCCTTATAAATAGCGAATGCACAGGGAAAATTGAAAATACCGTTGGTTTCGGTATTCAAAGATTAGGTCGGTTCGGTTTTTCGGTGTCCCCATGATATCGGTATCGGTTCGGTTTTTCGGTATATTGCCCATCTCTACCAATATTATTAGACATGTTTGTTTGTTACACATTCATTAAATTTTAAACCATTGTATTTAATGGAATTTCCTGCGGGAAATAGGGAAGTGAAGCAGTGGTTGTTTACTGTGGTAAACAATCTCTATTTCACTGGTAAAATGGGACCCAGTCACTAATGCTTGGGGTGCGAGTCCTCGAAAATAGGCAACATGGGGTATAAACGATTGACTGATCTTGACTTTATCTCCATGTTGTGGCCATGATTAGCCATTGTGCAGAAGTATGTGACCTTAAACACCAATAAATTAATAAATATTTAACGGAATAGCCACTATGACATAAATGCTTCTGTATTCAACTGGTGATGTACAAGCCAGAACTTTTTTCCCAGCACCGTTTACACTAGTTCCTTTCCTGTTGAGACATTAGCAAGGAGAATCAATTCTCTTTGTCATTAGTTATGCTTTGAAAAGTTTCCAAATTTCGTTTTACAATTATCGATCATCTGTCGCGTAGTGTGAAAATGGAAACATACAAAGCAAAATAAAGTCGGTTCACAAAAAAATTAGTTTACCAAAAATGAGATAATATTAAAACGCAATCATTTCCAACCGCAACATTAACCCAGTCCCCTGGTCGTCTGCGGATCCCCCATATATCTAAATTGGTCAACTTTATTTTGGTAAATCTTCGGACATCCTGACATGCTTCGAACTTCTTTTAAAAAAGTTTCTCCCAGCTGTTTTGAAAATCTGCCCAAATTTGTACTTCTATTTTTACTATCAGTAATAGCCACCAAATGGTTAGGCGTGAATGAATGCCAGTTGAAGAGAAACAGTGATACGAATTTCAACAAACATGCTCAGTAGAAAAGATAACAAATGTAATTTAGACTGGTTCCCAAAAGGCTGTTTTGATTTTTAGCTCAACTTTGCCGAAGCCAAATTTGAGCTTATGCCATGGCCAGTCGTCCATCTGGCCATCTGGCCGTCTGTCTGTCCATCAACAATTCAATATGGCTCTGGCTAGAGGCCGTATTTATGAACCGATCTTTACGAAACTTCTTGGATACCTTTGGCATCACCGTGGGACGAGAACGAGTGTTTTGGTGTCCGGTCCGAAATTCAAGATAGCCGATGGCAGCCATTTTGTACAAAATTAGGTGCAATCCGATTTTTGCACAGAACTTCCATATGAAAGCGCTGATTTGAATAATTTTTTGTGTGAATGTTTAGTACTATGGGATACATCCCATATAATACGGGTTTTTTTCTCGTGCAGAAATTTTGCAAATTTGATGAACTTTGATTTTTTCAGTGCTACTTACACACAGTGAGTACACATGTCAATACGGCTCGGGTTAGAGTTTGTATTTATGAACCGATCTTCACGAAACGTCTTGGGTACCTTTGTTATCACCTTGGGATGAGAACGAGTGTTTCTGGGTGCGGTCCAAAATTCAAGATGGCTGCCAGTGGCCATTTTGTACCAAAATTAAGTCTAATCAGTTTTTTGTACACAACTTCTATACGGCTCAGGCTAGAGGCCGTATTTATGAACCGATCTTTACTAAACGTCTTGGGTACCTTTATTATCACCGTGGGATGAGAACAAGTGTTTTTGGGTGTTGTCCGAAATTCAAGATGGCCACCGGCAGCCATTTTGTACCAAAATTAGGGCAATCAGTCTTTTGTACAGAACTTCTGTATGAAAGTTCTGATTTGAATAAATTTTTGTATGAATGTTTAGTAACATGGAATACATCACATATAGTACAGGTTTTTTTCTTGTGCAGAAATTATGCAAATTCGATGAACTTTGATTTATTCAGTGCTACTTATACACTGTAAGTGCACATGTCAATACGGCTCGGGCTAGAGGCTGTATTTATCAACCAATCTTCACAAAACTTCTTGGGTACCTTTGTTATCACCTTGGGACAAGAACGAGTGTTTCTGGGTGCAGTCCAAATTCAAGATGGCTGCCAGTGGCCATTTTGTACCAAAATTAGGTCCAATCAGTTTTTTGTCACAACTTCTATACAGCTCGTATTTATCAACTGATCTTCACGAAACTTCTGGGGTACCTTTGTTTTCACCTTGGAACAGGAACGAGTGTGTTTTGGGGTGCCTTTGTTATCACTGTGCTATGAGAACAAATATTTTGGGGTTCTGTCAGACCCACTCTGGGACTCAAAGATTTCTTTTCTAGTTTAGCATCTGACTGTCACCCACCTTTACAATACTTTACCTATACATTTGTTACAGGCAACGGTCAGTATTTATGTACAGACCGTTACAATACTTTATATGTACCTTTGTTATCAGGTCATTACCTAGATGTTTGTCATTGCTGTGTCACATACTATACATGTACATGTCTTAACAAGTTGAGCTACAGTGTCATTAACACTTTCATTTATCTTCAGAATCGATCAATTTGATCAGTACAGCTACATGCAAAACAAATGGACTCTTCACATTTGGGTTTAAACTTTAGAATTAAAATTTGTGTATTTAACCTATTGTTTGGGATGTGTAATAAACACAGAATGCGATGTGTGTTTGAATCAGTGGGTGTTTTATATAACTCATTGGAAAGGTGTAGTCATATTTCACGAGAGTCTCTCACCTACAGCTCTCACAAAATATGACTATGCCATACCAACTCGTTATGTCAAACACACATCACATTCTGTCTATTTACAAAGTAATTATGAATGAAGACTGATCAGAACTGTAGTTTTATGATTATGCTTCACAGTTCCACAAATTGTGTTAACATCTTAATGTTTTCAATGCAAATTAAATTCTTAATGATTAGAATATATTTAATTGGAGCATGAAGAAATATCTATATTTTTTCAAGTGAAGGGACATCACATTAAATCGGTGGTAGTCAGCACAAAGTGGTTAAACAAACCCACAACAGCATTGAATTCCTGACTTGTTTCCTGGGAGCTTGGATACACCCTAAGCCTTACAGCCGTGGTGTTTATGATGGGAATTAGCAATGCAGTGCATTATCACAATGCAATCGTGGCATGTCGCTAATCTGTGCATCCCCAATTTTGTCCGAAATTTTATGGTCTCACCCAATCGCCAAAGAAAGATATCAACTCTTCTGCCAAAAATGATCTAGAAAACTGTTTGTTTTGCTTCCTGTTACCAATATAGCCCAAGAACATTAGGTTTCACTTGGGAAAAAAATCGGAGGAAGCTGATTTTTTCAGGGAATGTCGAGTACATGTCACTGAACGATTAGACAAAAGTCCCCTAAAATCCCAGTTGAGCTTTTTTTTCTACAGCCTTTTTTCGAAAACGCGTTTGAAAAAAATAAAAAAAAATCGCACGAACTTTGTAACCTCGAATTGATCCAACTGTATTTTTTGTTTACGCGTATTTCGAGCTACATAATGTCTAATATACATTTACCTAGAGGAAAATGTGCATTCTGTGACATTTCTGCGAAAAATTATTGAAAATTCACAAAAAAGTATCGGATTTACGCAAAAAATGACGATTTTCCTAACGGATTTGCCCAAAGGGTCGTAGTACAGAACGGGATGTTAGTTGGACAGACGATAAAAAATCCACCACCATTTGAAGACTTTTATCATTGCTTACAAAATAGACATTATGGAAGACCCCCTCTGCTTCTGGCTGAGTCCCCCTTTTGGCATAAAATTCGTCAGCATGAGAACTCAACTATTTTCGGGCTTGGGACCGAACAGACACGTCTGTGTCTGGCAGCATTAGATCAATAAATAATATTTACAGAATGTACAAAAATCAATAAATAATATTTACAGAATGTACAAATCAATCAACATGGATTAAGTTACATTGACTATTATCAACGCTATATACAGAAATGACATGACCTATATACATATTATTCATCGAACTCAGAAATTTCCGACAGGACAGTGTTTCTGTGGTTGTTACAAGAATCCGAACTGCAATTACACTAACCTGAGCAAGAGAGTCCTGCCTTCTTACATCCACACCTTTTTGTACAAGCACTCTTGCAACCACAACTGATCAGATTCAGTAGGTTATCGGGGGCACATGGCTTTGTGGCAGCAGTCGGTACAAGAAGTCCATTGTCTAGCGACCACCCCAATCCGTCGGAGGAAGCGAAGTGCCCAGCCATTGTTGGACCTGGAGATAACATCTGTAGACATGTTGTTGTGCAGCATCGCTGCTTGGTGGGAGTGAGGCTAGGTCGATGGGTTTATTCAGTTTAGATTTTGCTACATAACGCTTGTAAGTGACATATCTATATTGGTCGAGAGAGGAAACAGTTTTACTCCCGTATAAGATCAGGAGAAGTTGTTCCCCGGCAGCGGCTACTGCACTTGGTGTACTGTCATCCGCCAAAATTGTGTTGACATACTGTTGTGAGTCGCTAGTAACATCGGAGACAATTGTACTGAATACTTTCTTCTTACCAACTCGAAAGAGTGCAGAAGTAGTGTCACAACCACTTATAGAATGTGCTACAAGGAGGTTGCTTCTATGGTCACCCATTTTGGTTGCTATTTCACTAACTGAAACTAGTAAGTTTGGGGTAATGGAATACATCATGTGAATATTACATCCCGGTTGAACTCGAGAGGTAAGAATGACTAACAAGTCTGTGTCTGTTCCCACAACGACAACATTGTTGTCATCTTGAGCGATGTCAAGTGCAGTTTCGGCTATCAGTACATCAGCATCAGCCTCGGCCTGCTTGGACTGAATATTGATAGCAGATAGCTCCTGCATTGGAAGATCGATCAGTTGGGTTTTGTTCTTGGCATTTGCAAGGAAATCGGATTGGGGTGTGGTGGCTGGTAACTCGGGTGAGATATTGATATCAATGGAATACCTGTCTTTAGATCTACGGGCTTGTTCCATGCCCTTTGTCGACATTGTACAAGCATAACCATCAAAAACAACCAAATTTGTGAATTTTCTCACCAACTGTGGGTTTCTTCGAACCGGCAAAAAGATTATCGCCAAGCTCAACGCTTACAGCAATCAACTTTTCTATACCCCGCTCACCAAGTGTAGTTATTCCGGACGAGCCGGTCAACTCATCGTTACATTTGATACATTTATCCATTGCCAAAGTCACAACAGAAAAAAGATGATAGACACAATAAACTCAAGTACAATACCACAGAACAGATATCAATGTGCGGAGCTGCTTCATTGTCACCGTAAGGTATCAACAGGTAACGCTAAGTGATATGCCAACAACATAACTGATCAGTTCTACAAATAACACAAGACTCTAATAATCAACAACAGGCAAAATTACATATATATCTATCAAGGGATCATTGGTTTCAATATCTAGGCATCAAATGCGGAGTGTCCAATACTGAACAGAGCAAATTGTGCAATGGACAGACCTGGAATGCGGAATTAAACAGCGTTTCCTGATGAAAGTCGTTCAAGGCTATTTTGCATCAAATTAAAGAGCTTTGTCTGTACATAAAGACCTGGAATGCGGAATTAAACAGCGTTTCCTGATGAAAGTCGTTCAAGGCTATTTTGCATCAAATTAAAGAGCGTTGTCTGTACAATACAAATTTGTTTATGAGTACACATCAAGGGCGTGCACACATTACATGCCAATGCATCTTGAGTGTAGGCGAACACCACATTATGTGATTTAACCGAACATGGAAATTGAAACAATGATGCTATAATACGATATTTGAATGAGAAAAGTCGATGCCGTTTGAATTTGAGTTTAGGGGGTATGGTTAATATTTCACACGTTTCACCAGTTCATTATGGAATAAATGACTATTGTTATATATCATTATAAAGCCACTGCTTTTCTGCAATTTTTGATATATAATTTAACTCCCAAAGTAGTCGTAGATTTGATTTAATGGACGTTGTTTACCGTTGTGTGTATGAAAACAATAAAAAAAATTTTCGTAATTTTGTACATTTTCGTGAATATTTCACCATTGAGTGTGAGGATTGGTACAAAGTTGGCATTTTATGTTGGGGATATGTATTCTCAATATAATTCAGCACGATATTTATGATTCTCACCATACTAAGGCAAATAAGACTGAGAAATATGGAGCTGGGTCGAATTTTTTTTTTTATTTTTTTTTTCATCAAAAAAACGCTATAACTAAAAAAGCTCAACTCGGATTCGCGGGGACTTTTCACACTTTATCCGCAATGTGTGTCCCGGAAACATATAAAAAAATCAGCTTTCTCCGATTTTTTTCCTTACTTTCTCATTTTTATGTCTAATGTGCCTGGACTAATAACCACATCTCTGATTCTTTAGGCTCAGTTCTTGATAATGAAGAATTGCATTTTTGACACATCATGTTCACTAACTGTGCTCTTCTGTAGTAAGCTAATTTTAAGGCTAGGGACTTTCAGACATTTACCCTCTTGAACAGCATATGGTTTTGGTACAGGTGAGAATAAACCAAAATTGTGAAATATTTGAAAATACACGTATACTAAAAACTGTTTCTATTTCAGCTTGTTAGAAAAATTAATTTAAAGTCTAAAATTTAAAGTCTCAAAAATGTGCACTCATATCTGAACACCTCCACCCACTAATATGGATGACATGTTATTTGATCCATGTGTTTATTGTCTGTTTTATTAACACTTGAGAATGTTTGTAATCAGGGTCTGTACCGGTCCTTGAAAGTGCTTGAATTAAAAAATCGTAAATCCAGGGCCTGGAAAGTGCTTGAAAATCATATCTCCAGCAGTAAAGTCCTTGAAAGTGCTTGAAAAATAATGTAGTTTCAATAATCTAGCGTGTTTGTGAAAAAATATTGCTGTAATAGCTTGCGTAATTGCTCAGATTGAAAGTGCATTAAGTCGGTGTTTTTTCATAAAAAAAAACAGCATGCCTCCTTAATCGTGCAGCGGGGTATTCCCGTTATTATTCGGCCCATTGCGTGACCGCTGTTGTGTTATAAACAGGTACTCAAGTGTGAAATAGAGTTAGCATTATGTTATCAGAAGGTCCTTGAAAGGTCCTGGAAAATGCTTGGAAAAAGTCCTTGAAAATCCTTTGGATTTTTTTTTCTCAATGTGTAATGTAATGTGTTGAGTTGCACGGTGAAGTTGTGAAATGTTTTGAATTGTTTCATTCACTCAAGTTTCTAAGAAAGATTCCACAAGAACTGGAGCAGAGATTCTTAACTGTAGTAACCTAGTTCTGTTTTACTGTTAAGCCTTTACATAACATAGCATCTCTAAACAGCCAGGAAATTTATCAAAATAAGCCTACCACAGCCTAAAATATCTTGCATATGTCTCGATAAAACCATACAAATATGGATATCATTAAAACCGGCTCGTCGTATGGTTGTATTAAAAAATTGTGAGAATTTTTTTTTCGAAAAATGTTAAATTTAATTTATTTTTTATAAAAGCTGTATTTGATAAAGGGTAAAAATAGGACCTCACAACCAGTGCTTAAGATGGAAGTCTTTTTAAGTGAGTAATTTGCCTTCATGATTGCATTGCTCTTTAATTTGCTCAGCAATTCTGGCTTGCTGGAAAACAATCTAAACCATGCCCCATCCCCTTGGGAACCCCAGGAAATGAAGCAGTGCTTGTTCACTATGGTAAACAAGCTCTGTTTTACTGGTAAAATAGGACCCAGTCACCAATGCTTGGGGTAGAAGTCCTCTAAAATGGGCAACATGGGAATAAACGATGGACTAAACTTGACTTTTTGTCCATGTTGCGGTCTCAATTACCCATTGGGTAGAAATATGTGACCTTAACCCTGTGCCAAACGTAACAACCAAAATCAGACAGTGCTATTCCCAAAAATCGCCAATTAATATTTTTATACTGTACCAATGACCCAGACATAGCTGGTGCTAACTCTTAAAATATAGGGCCAAACACAAATTTTGCCCCCCAATCCCCCAAATTTGCATCTAAAACTAAAGAAAACATGTCCTGAAAGGCCCTCCACACCTCGCCCCCACTGCGCATGCGCAGTGTCAAGGACGTTCCGAAATTGGCGCCATTTATCATTCTAAGTTTGGCCCTTCATCAGTTAACATCTGACTGATCTTTGTGCTTTTAAATCTCAGTTTTAATGATGCCAGACACATAAATATTAGTGAAATGGTGATTCTAAGGAGGATAGAAAAGGAGGAGAGGAAAAGAATGTGTGACAGAATATTATCAGGGCTGTAACTTAAAATTTTTTAATGAAATTATGTTAAGTTACCTATTTTCAAGGCAGCAGCCATTTTGTTGTCATTCTGATTATTTAGTTACACTGTTTTTTCAAGTGTTTTTCCTCTCTCCCTGTCCTTTAAGTTCCCCCTTGCTATTCTCCCATGCTTTTGGCATAGTTTCTGTAATTATTATTACTAAAATTTCTTGGGAGTTTTAGCTTAATAACAGAATGAATTCTGTTCTTTCCCCATGTTTACGTCTTCACCTACGGGTGGTTAGGCGTTGTGTTCTGCATCTACCATCTGATGTTCTGCAGTTTCTTCCCTGGAAGTCTCTGTTTTGCATCAGATGGTGTATTTTTGGTAACTGATTTCGGGCCTGGGTGCCTGGAGTCTTATTTTAGTGTTTTTACACTCATTGTTTACATTTACAACAGCCCTCTGTGTGAGGGGGGGATTTCTAAATAATAATATCCTTATGTTATTTTAATCATAACTAGATACATTATTATTGTTCGTAAGTGTTGAATAAATTGTTTAAAATATTTTTAAAATTTTTGTCCACACTTAGGCTTGGGATCCATTGGGGCTCAACGTTACTTTTCAGAAACTTGGGCTGTTCTGAAAAAATATTTTTTCAAAATATTTTGATTTCTATTATTTTTTCTATATTAATGGATCATATTATTATTATGTATTTTGATTGCCAGGGGTTAGTGCGAGTACCAGGACTTGTTTTCTTTTCACATTGAAAGGATATTGATCAATTGTTTTAAGAGGAAGTCTTCCTCTGACCTTATTATCATTCTATATGTGGTCAGTGTACTCGCATTAACTCCTGTTCTGTATCGTATGATTTCGATGACAATATGGGAAGCGTATGTCACGGTATGTTGTTGGGGATTTGGACACTCCGGTCCTTTCCCCGCAGGGTCACTCTACTTTATCAATTTCTATTTCAGACGATCAAGATTAGGGTGATGTATCTGTGATGTCTTCCAACAGTGTGCCTCCGTCGTCACTATTAATGAAGGGCTAGCGGAAAAGTGCTCATGTAATACGCCAATTGCCTAAGAGGACCCTAGTAGGTTCGACGGCCTTTGACGTCCGCTAGCTCGCCCGGTGTAGCGTCCATTCACCGAATGGTTCGGCAGCCGGGTTCGTCCGTTGCGGTCTAGAAGGAATTTTGGGGTGATGCGAGCACTATAAAATTAACTTAATGCACACCCAGTGACGGCGGATCGGAGGGAGAACGGAGGAAGCCTTTTAGTCCGGTTCATAGCTCGTTCCGGTCCATCCGGACTGCAAGCGAGAGAGGCCCCTCTCTCGTTCAACAACATCTGGCCCCAGATGTTGTGGTACAAATGTGTTGTTAGCGGAGCATACGTCCGTCGCTCGGGATGCTCCGTTGTATAGGCAGTCCGCTGAGACTGCTAAGGCTTCCTCTTCTCGTCAGCGCACACGACCGCACCTTGGCTGCGTGACCGCCGATATATTACCAGCTTCGCCGATTAAGGATTCTTCGGCGACCAGGTCACACCATCCGGCAGCCAGGGATTCGAGACCGATGGACTCCGGACGTTCGCATAGGAAGTATGCGGGAGCCATCTGATGCGGAGCTGCCCTCGGCGAAGCACCGATAGACTGCGCCTCCGCAGGTCTCGACGCCGGACATTCTTGTGCACATAGCACAGCTTATCGCAGCATCCCAGCAGCCGACAGAATGGTGTCGGATCGAGAATTATCCGACAGCGCTGGGTCGGTAGCCGGGGACTCGAGGCCTGCAGACTCCGGACGTTCGCATAGGAAGTGTGCGGGAGTCAACGTACACGGAGCTTCCAGCGGCAATGCATCGTAAGTCCGCTACTGCACAGGCCTCGGGAACGGACGTGCTTTCCTTAATAGCACAGTTTATCGCAGCATCCCAGCATCAACTGAATCTGTCGCATATATTTTATCCGACGATGCTGGGTCGGGACGCTCCGCGGAAGCGGGTACGGACGTCCGAAAGTTTCATCCGGTCCGACGGGATACCGAAAAGGATTCGGTGGATTTCAAGCTTTCCCTTTCGGAACAACATATGCTGCGATGCCGGATAAGAAACTGATAGCGTCGGTGGACTTAGAAATTTTTGGTTCGGTTCAGGGACATCGTCCCTCAGTTCCGACATAGTCCAATAATGTCACACAAACTTTCGAATTATTGAACGACGCTATATATATTATTATTTTATGCTTGCTATCCAAGCATTTCTGGTTTCTTGTTCGAAGAGTTATGGAGATGTCTTTCAAAAGTGTGCCTCTGTCGTCATAGTTAATGAAGAGTTAGCGGCAATAAGTGCTCATGGAATATGTCTATCGCTTACGGAGTGACATTCGCTAGCTCACCCGGTGTAGCGTACATTCATCGAATGGTTCGGCTGCCGGGTTCGTCCGTTGCGGTCTAGGAAGGAGATTTGGGTGATGCGAGCACTTTAATTACTTTAGTACTCACCCAGTGACGGCAGATTGAGGACAGATCGGAGGAAGCCAACAACATAGGGGACCGCATGTTGTGGTTCAGATATTTTACATTCGGAGCATATGTCCGTTGCTCGGGACGCTCCGTTATATTGACAGTCCGAGAGACTGTCTTTAATGCTTCCTCATCCTCACAGCAGGGCACACGACCGCACATTGGCTACGTGACCTCGAGTATCCGATCAGTTTCGGCATTCAGTGATTCCACAGCGAATAGGTCGCGCCATCCGGTAGCCAAGGGACACGAGGCCTATACACTCCGTTCGCTCGCATATTGGAAGTATGCACGGGGTAACGATCTCGGAGCTTCCTGCGGCAATGCATCGTAAGACCGCAGCTCCTCAGGCCTCAGTGACGGACGTGCTATCCGAGTTAGCACAGTTGTTTCGCAGCATCCCAGCAATTGACGGTTTCTCGGTCGAATCAGGAATTATCCGACGGCGCTGGGTCGGTGCGGTCCGCGGTTGCATCAAGCTACGGACGACCGAACGCTTTATAGGCTCCGACAGGATGGCGAAAGGGATTCGAAAGATTTCGAGTTTTCCCTTTAGTAGTATCGGAAGATGCCTTTCATATCTTCTGGCATTTCTTCCAGTGATTATTTTTCGGACTTCATTGCTGCGATCTTGGATAAGAGACTTATAGCGTCATTGGACTCGGATTTTTCGATCGGTACAGGGACTTTGTCCCTGACTTACCGACGCAGTCCAATATTGTCATTACAACATGTGTTTTATTTTTCGACGCTATATATTATATATATATATACAAGCCTGCTACTAAGCATGATAGTTTAGTTTCTTGTCCGCGTGGCTCATTTCTGCCATTTTATCTTTTTTACATATAGTTTATTTTGGCAGAGCAGGGCATACCGAGAGTTCATATGCGTCTAGACGGTGTGATTAAAGACTGCATATATTCTTTTTCGCCGTTTATGTCTTTTCCAATTTCAATGTTGGGAACGACATTATGTATAGTAGACTTAACTTAGACGCTTTATTATACGTAATCCGCCTTACTGAGGCGTTATCATTACGTCTTCAAGAAAAGATTTACGGGATATTATTCTCAATGTAATTTCTTTTGAGGGCAGTAGTTTGTTCACGTATAACTCCGCCCTTCAGTGGCTGATTGGAGTTGGTTAGACGTGATGCAGCCCTAGCTACATCCACGCGTGGATAGTAGGTTAAGAACTCTCTCAGAGTCGCTTCGTTCTCGGAGGAGCTTCTCTTCGACGGCAACTTTCCGGCAATCCATGAATTGCTTGATTTATACATTCTCTTGTCTATCTAGTGTTACAAGAGATTCAGACTGGGGCAAACATTCGGTGGTTGACTCACAGAGTGCCGCCGCAGTTGCCGGACCCTAGTGTGGCTGTTATGACGGTTGCCAGTCAAACAGATTGGGATATATACTGATCCCTACGGATTCGAAGTGCCAGGGTCTTTGGGTTCCGCAGTCTTTTAGCTATCAGTTTAACTTCCGCGGAATAATGTTTTTTAGGCTTGCTTTATGTCATTGCATGAACATTATTCAGAAACGCATGCCCAAATTCCTGTCCTTTAATTCGACAGTAGTGGCGTATCTCCGGAACCAGGGAGGCACTCTTTCGTTTCCGTTATTCAATTTAATGGAAAGAATCCGTCTGTTGGTTATAGTACACCAAGTTCAGTTTTGGTCCGTCATATTCTGGGTCGTCTGATTGTTTTATCGCACTCCCATTCTCTTACGGGTCGCTTGTTGCTGTCAGAATGGACTCTCAACAAACAAGTATTTAATCAGATTTGCTATCTATGGGAGCGCCCAATGATGTTTTATTTATGACACAGCTTGCTAATCAATTGCAGACGTATGTGTTGGCTTGTCCAGATCTCTGAGCTAATACTGTTAACGCTCTATTGATCTATAGGACGGAATGATAGGATATGCGTATCCTCCGGCACTGTTGTTTTAGCAGGTATTGCTAAGATAAACAACCACAATACATTTCTGTTGATAGCATCTCTATCTTCACAGAGATCATGAGTAATTTACTCTCTTGTCTACTGTGGATCTTAACGTGAAATCTTCCTCTATGTGAGGATCTTTTTTCACTGGGTAAATCGTGTCATCTTTATCACAACCAGCAAGGTCGCAACCTTCATGTATTCCGTTGTGTGGTCCGTATTGCATTGTAAGCACTGTACTGGACGAGCTTTGGACGCGATTTCTTACTATAGGAGATCCTCTTCTTCGCTATTCTATGCGACTAAAGTGGAGGCTCTTCCGTCCTGGTGTAGGGATCATTATGTTCATATGGTTGATCCCTCCATACTACGCATTGCTAGTTTTTAGTATACTTGTTTCACAAGATCTACTGCAGCCTGTTGTTATTTAGGTTATAGGTTTATGTTACCTCATACCTATGCACTCTACGATAGTTTACAATTGAGTCTTTTGTCTCTTTATCTAAGTCAGTTAGTAACTTTTTGATAAATAGACTTAGAATCCTTAGATTAAATTCCTATATGGATTTTAACTTCGGTTCTTATTTAGCTAAGTAATCATTTGAGCCTCTGGAAACAGTAGTTTTCAAATTCTGACCTTTTAGACAGTAATTCTGTTGGTTTCTCTTTTACTGTAGAGTCAGTGAGTTTCATGCACTATCGATGGATGATTTTCACTTTCATAGTTTCGGAATCAATACTTCCGTTACTATTTAGGTTGGATTGTTGCATAAGAGTTAGGCTCCTATTATCCGGAACCTATTATTTTAAGGTCCTTCCGTCTTCGTATGGGCATAGGCCTTTACTCTTTCCGGGTACAGTTTATGTATTTATAAACAGATATCTGTTTATTACAAGGGCGTAAGCTTCTTCTGTCTTTGATGTCTAGTAGAAGGACGTTACGCTCCATTTTATTGTTAATGGATTCTATTAACTAGCGTACTGCTTATGGTATATCATTGGCTTAGCAGTTGTGCTTAAGATTTCGGCTCATGAAGTAAGAGTTCTTCTACTTCTTGGGCTTACATTAATAGTGTTGCTATTATAGATTTTTGAAGGCTGCTCATTGCGCTCAGCCATCCATTCATGAATTTTATCTCAGAAATATCGAGTCCATTTCTGGAGGCCTCTATTGTTAGGTCTATTATCTACTGCTCAGAATGTCATTCACTTAACAGTTGCTACTATAGCTAGGTAGGCTGTCTGTTTCGGCAGTGTCTCCGTTCGGCTGCCCTCTTCGCTCTGGGCTATTTGACCCAGGGCAAGAAAAAGGGGGGGGGGGGGGGAGGGTGTTCCCTTGGGTCACCTGTTTTTACTATGAAAACAAGGGGATACCTCCTCCGGAGTTAGTAATTCTGAGCTGTTATTGGGATGGTTGTTTAGTGAGAAGTTTAAGTTTATAAAATTCATTCAAGTCTTAGTTTTTAAAGTATAGCTTTTGAATATTGCATATGTCAACGGACATGATTATGCAATTCTCACACACTTTTAGGAGTATAAGAGTCTCTATTCTCTAGACTTACTTTATTATTGGCTTACTTTAAAAATTATTAGTATAAGGATTATTGGATATTAATAGAGTACATGGATGTATGAAGCTCAATTTTTGGAAGGTGTTGTATCTTTCTAATTTATCATAAATAAGAAAGATACATGTAAGGCCTATTACTTCTTTTCCCTACAGGGGATGACTCTATTTTATTTTATTGAGCGTATTCCATTTTGCTCTATGTCCTTGGCCCTCCAGCCTTTTTACTATTCAGCTATGTCTGGGTCATTGGTACAGTATAAAAATGTTAAAAAATTTATAGTAATTTATATATTTTTTATACTTACCAATGACCCAGACGGGGATGGCCCTCCCAGGAGTTGGGAACTCTTGCCTCCCCGCTGAGTACATAGCGCTTACCAGGCACTGGTTATTAGAATGATAAATGGCGCCAATTTCGGAACGTCCTTGACACTGCGCATGCGCAGTGGGGGCGAGGTGTGGAGGGCCTTTCAGGACATGTTTTCTTTAGTTTTAGATGCAAATTTTGGGGATTGGGGGGCAAAATTTGTGTTTGGCCCTATATTTTAAGAGTTAGCACCAGCTATGTCTGGGTCATTGGTAAGTATAAAAAATATATAAATTACTATAAATTTTTTAACTTTCATTATTTATTTCATTTTCTGTCTCAAAAACATAGGTTTTAACCCTCGTTCCAGTGAGGGGTCATAGCCTATGTTTTTGAGACAAAAAATGAAAAAAATTAGTTATTTAAGAATTTTTTTTGCAAGTGTCATCTGCTTTTCATGTTAGGTAAAGGGTTAAACACCAAAAAATAAATAAATAAATGGGTTGTCAGTTTCATGGTCCATGAGATATAGATTTGCTTGTTGGGTCTGCAAGTTTCTACTTATGTAGTAATTATCAAGTCTCCCCATGGGAACCCCAGGAAGTGAAGCAGTGCTATTTACTGTGGAAAACAAACTCTATGTTACTAGTAAAATGAGAAAAGTTGACTTTTTCCTGGAGTGCAAGTCCTCCAAAATGGGCAACATGAATAGAAACAATTTTAGCCATTGTGCAGAAATATGTGTCCTTAGCCCTTTGATACTTCTGTACCTGTTATTACATACAAATTCTTTTGTTTAATTTAACCCTTTGGAACCTTTGTATGTGTTATTAATTATAAAATCAAACAGCACGTTGATACTTTGTTGCCATTTGTTTTGTTATTATTTTTCGATTTTTTAAAGTTTTAACCTCAAATTCCCATTTTCTCCCAAATTGTGCTCAGTGATAACTGTTGAGCCAAATGTTATCGCAGCTTAAAATACTAATAATATCTGCCATCAAGACTTCTTAACTGGTTGAGTGCTAGAAACCATTATCATGGCCTTCAAAAAATGAGGATACCAGAACAAAAGCCAACACTTTCCTTGCTTATATTTCATATTCAGTCAAACACAAATAATATTTTGTTTTTATAAATTTGATTATTGCAAATTATTGGAGAGTGCCTGTAGGCACTCTCCAATAATTTGTAATAAAACAAGTTTTGAATAACAAATTCATACCACCAAAAATAATCTATCCCTCAGCCAGATGATCACTAATGTGAAAAATATTGTGTTATTTGTACTTTCTGACGTTTGACGTCGCATTTTGAAAAACATTGGAAGAAACTGAATTCCCAGTGACTTTTAAACGTCGGGATAAATAAAGTCTCAAAGGGTTAAACACCAATAAATAAATGAATAATCTAGCAATTATTAAGTCTAAAGGTAAATCGCCAACCACTGCATGGTAACCCAAGGAAGTGAAGCAGTTATGTTGGAAGTTAAAAGACTTTGCTTTTAATTACCAAAATGTGTAGAAATACATATTTGGATGAATTTAACCCTTTACCCAACGTAACTGTCAAAACCGGCCAGCGCTATTCACAAAAATCGCCATTTAATTTTCATTATTTTTTTCATTTTTTGTCTCAAAAACATAGGTTATGACCTCTCTTTGGAACGAGCTCACTGAGCTCGTTCCAAAGAGGGGTCATAACCTATGTTTTTGAGACAAAAAATGAAAAAAATTAGTTATTCAAAAATTTTGTTTGCAAGTGTCGTCTGCTTTTCATGTTGGGTAAAGAGTTAAAAAGATTTCAGAGTTTGAAACCAATTTAAGATGACTTTTTTGCAAATCTTGATTTTATACTTGGAGAACTGAGAGAGGTATTTTCTTCATTTTAGAAAAAAGAAATGGTGTCAATACCAGAGCCATCTGCCCCATCACCAGATTTGAGCTTGCCATCTAAGGAAGAGCGCTTGTTTCAGAGGCAGACAAGCAGACAGTCGAGCAGACCAACACTTCAGCGTGAGAACTCGGTTGCTGTTTCACGAACTATTAGCTCAGAATGTTGTATATGCCTAGACAGACAGGTTTGTATTATTTTGAAATTTTTTATTCCATTTTCCCGGGAGGAAAGGAAGTGCTGATCCTCAAGAAACTATTTTTGCCAGAGCTTCTGCTTGAAAAAAGAAAAACGGGTCTCTTTTTATTTAACTGGTTCAGTGCTAGAGGCCACTATCAGGACTTTTAAAAAAGTGGGGGTATCACAAAAGCCAACATTTTCCTTTCTCATGTTTCATATTCTATCAAACACAAATAAATTTTTGTTTATTTGTTAATTCCCCATCCAGGACGACCCACGTTGTGTCCTTAGGCAAGGCAATTTATCCCAGTTGCCTTCATGGGGGCACAATGATGCCAAGTTCTAAGGTGTACTGCACGTTGATGTTGCACATGTCTTTAACCGCTGTAACCCTGCTTGCGCGGAGCTTGAACAGAGTTAGAATGTTGAAGGGCCGACAGTTGCTCATCGATGCTCGGTGGTTCTCCCCTGGTACTCCAGCTTCCTCCACCTGTAAAACTGTCATGGTCACGATTAGCCATTGTGTATGTGACCTTAAAACACCAGTAAAATAAATTTATTAATTTGTTTTATAACAAATTATTGAAGAGTGCCTGTGCCTGTGGGCACTCTTCAATAATATGTAAGAAAACAAATTTTGACGAACAAATTCGGACCACCAAAAATAATGTGGCCTTCGACCAGTTAACCCTTTACCTAACATGAAATGCAGATGACACTTGCAAACAAAATTCTTGAATAATTATTTTTTTTTATTTTTTGTCTCAAAAACATAGGTTATGACCCCACAAGCTCGTTCCAAAGAGGGGTCATAACCTATGTTTTTGAGACAAAAAATGAAAAAAATACTGAAAAGTAATTGGCGATTTTTGTGAATAGCACTGGCTGGTTTTGGCCATTACGTTAGGTAAAGGGTTAAATTTGTAGAAAATTACAAATTATTTTGCGGGTTTTTTTTTCATATTTTTTAGTGTGACCAGAAGGTCATCAGCATAAAAAATGTGAGTTTTATACGGGAGCCCTGGGAGGTGAGGCAGTGCTTGTTTACTGTGGTAAGCAAGTTCTGTTGTGCTAGTAACATGGGACGTCGTAGGTATAAACGATTGGCTGAAGATGACTTCCATAGAAAGGTTCAAAATTTTTTTTGGGGGGGGGGTATATAGGAATCACCCTGTCTGTCCGTCCGTCCGGGCCAACATTGGAGGTTTAGGGGATATTATTATTAGGGGCTACCTCCAGATTAAGGTAGTGTTAGGGTTAGGGGTAGCCCCACAGTGGGGCTTATGGTTGGGGAGGGTTAGGTCCCAGGGGGGTTAAGGTTGGGGTCAGGGGTGGGGTTTTAGTTTTAGTAGCACCCTGTCAGTCCGTCTGTCCATCCGTTCGGGCCAACATTGGAGGTTTAGGGGATATTATTATTAGGGGCTACCTCCAAATTAAGGTAGTGTTAGGATTAGGAGTGGGTTAGAGTTAGGGGTAGCCCCACAGTAGGGCTTAAGGTTGGAGAGGGTTAGGTCCCAGGGGGGTTAAGGTTGGGGTCAGGGGTGGGGTTTTAGTTTTAGTAGCCCCTAAACCAAAAAATAGCACCTAATCCTATTGGTTTGACTAGGGTGGGGGTTGGGTCAGGGGTGGGGTGGGGTGGGGTTAGGGTTAGGGGTAGCCCCAGAGTAGGGCTTAAGGTTGGGGGGGTTAGGTCCTGGGTTTGGGTGGGGGTTAGGGTCTGGGGTGGGCTTTTAGGGTTTAGGGTCAGGGTGGCGTAGGATTAGGGTGAGGGTGTGGTTTTTGGGTGGAGGGGTGGGGTTAGGGTTAAATATAAGTTCTAGGGTGGAGGGGATGGGGTTCTGGGTAAAATAAAATTTTGGACATACAAAATGTTTTTTTGGTAGCCCATAAACCCAAAATGTTGGAGCGTCCGTCTGCCCGTCCGCCCGTCTGTCCATCTGTCCATCCTTATAAGCGCAACTCCTCCTAAACCGTTTGAAGAATTTTCATGAAACTTTACACAATGGAAGAACTCCATATGAAGATGTGCATGAAGCAATATAATTCCGTTCTGACATTTCCAAGGGGAGATAATCTAACTTATACATTTCAGGCGCCCTGGGAGGTGAGGCAGGAGCCCTGGGAAAAATTCTTGAATTATGTTAATCAGTATCAGTAGTATTATGTTAATCAGTATCACTTTGTGAGCTTGCTCACAGTACCTCTAGTTTTTATTGAAAACATAGCATACAAGGAACAGAAATTACCATATTCCCAATTATCGCAATTCGTGTCATATTTCATAATCCTTTCATAAACATTGAACATTATCCTTTTCATCAAACACAACACATAGACAAGGTAAGCTACAGTGTCATTGACACTTTCATTTTTTTTTTTTTGTATACAAATCGGTTGAGTTAAATCAATTATAAAGGGTTGTTTTGGAAAAACAAAATACAATAGTCCCTGCTCGGATTCGAGTACGATTTTATCCTCTCATGAGCTGAGTGGATTATTTCACTCAGCTAACACCTCGTGAAATATAATCCTTCACACCCCACTCGAGGATAAAAATCGTACTCGAATCAGTGCAGTGAACTGTTGCCTATATTTTAACCCTGTACCCATCACAAGTAGAAGATTACACTTGCAAACAAATTTTTAGCTGCGACTAGCAGCTCTATAAGTGGCAGTGTCAGTCTGTGACCCAACGTGTTTCAAAACTCAATAACTTTTGAAATACTTGATGGAATGACTTTATATTTGGCATGTAAGTGTATCTTATTGATGTCTAGTCACTGTTCAATGCATGTGTTGTTCCAAAAATTTTTCTTGGAGTTATGGCCCTTGATGAACTTAGAACTTTGTGAGATTGCACCACCCGTCACAGCTACGCGTCGATGTCGCGATTTTTGGAATAACTAAAAATTGTTATTTTTGCCTCCAAAACATAGCTCATGACCTCTCATTGGAAAAAGTCTGATGGATTCATTCCAATGATGGAGTTAAAAGTTATATATTTTTATACTGTACCAATGACCCAGACTTAGCTGGTGCTAACTCTTAAATTCTAGGGCCAAACACAAATTTTGCCCCCCAGTCCCCAAAATTTGCATCAAAATCCAAAAAATAGATGTCCTATGTGGTCCTCCATACTTTTGTCCACTGCGCATGCGCAGTTTCCAGGAAGTACTGAAATTGGAGCCAAATCATCATTCTTTGTTTGGCTCTTCAATCAGTAACATCTCACTGATATCTGTGCTTCTCTTCTTCTTAATCTCAGTTAAAATGATGCCAGACACAAAATCATGAAAGAAATGGTGGATCTAAGGATGAAATAAGAGGATGAGAGGAAGAAACAGTGGAAGGATGTGTTCAGGGCTGTAACTTATAATTTTTATGCAAAATTATTTCATGTTCCCTAATTTCGGGGCATAGGCCTGATGTTTACATTCTTATGAAATTTCCACAGTTTGTTCAGAGTTTCCTCTCTCCCTTTCCTTTATACCCCCCTTGCTATTCTGCCATGCTTTTGGCATAATTTTTATACGCCCGTTTAAAAAACAGTCGTATTATGTTATCAGTCTGTCTGTCCGTCTGTCTGTCCATAAACAATTTGGTTTCCGTTCATTTAAAGTCGAACGCCTTGACGGATCGACATCAAACTTTCAGAAGTTGTTTTTAGCATTAAAATACAGGTCAAGTTCGATATTGGTGTTTCTCAGTCCATCTGCTCCAGAGATATGGCCCTTTGAAAACACAATTTTTCTAAAAAAATTGGTTTCCGTTCATTTAAAGTCGAATGCCTCGACGGATCGACATCAAACTTTCAGAAGTTGTTTTTAGCAATAAATTACAGGTCAAGTTCGATATTGGTGTTTCTCAGTCCATCCGCTACAGAGTTATGGCCCTTTGAAAACACAAATTTTTATACTGTACCAATGACCCAGACTTAGCTGGTGCTAACTCTAACAAAACCAGGGCCAAACACAAATTTTGCCCCCCAATCCCCAAAATTTGCATCCAAAACCAAAAGAAATCATGTCCTATAGGACCTCCATACTTCGCCCCTACTGCGCATGCGCAATGTCAAGGACGTTCCGAAATTGGCGCCAATTATCATTCTCTGTTTGGCCCTTCATCAGTCAACATCTCACTGATCTTTGTGCTTGTAAATCTCAGTTTAAAGGATGCCGTAATTATTGGAGAAATGGTGATTCTAAGGAGGATATAGAAGGAGGAGAGGAAAAAGAAGTGACAAAAAATAATCAGGGCTGTACTTAAAATTTTTTATGAAATTATGTTAAGTTGCCTATTTTCGAGGCATGGGCCTCTTGTTGTCATTCTTGCTAAAAAGTTGCACTGCTTATTCAGTGTTTCCTCTCCCCTGGTCTTCTAAGTCCCCCCTTGCAATTCTCCCATGCTTTTGGCATATTTTTGAGAAAGTTCATTTCTAAAATTCTCTTGGGAGAGTTGCTTGGTTACAGAATGTTTTCTGTTATTTTCCCCATAGTTACGTTTTCACCCATGGGTGTATAAACGTTGTGTTCTGCATCTTCCATCTGATGTTCTGCAGATTCTCCCCTGGGAGTCTCTGTCTTGCATCAGATAGAGTGTAATTTTGATGACTGATTTCGGGCCTGTTTTTTCAGTGCCTGGAGTCATGTTTTCTGGTGTTTTACACTGTTTGTTCACATTGGCAACAGTCTTTTTTGAGGGGGGCTGTTTGCCTTTGGTGTAGTTTATCTCACTATAAGGTACATTTTTATTATCCGTAAGTGTCGCATTAATTATTTAATATAAATTTAAAATTTTTGACCACACTTAGCCATCGGATCCATCGGGGCTCAACGTTACTTTTCAGAAACTTGGGCTTCGCTGAAAAAATATTTTTCAAAAATTATTTTGATTTGCAATTGTTTTTTCATTATTAATGGATCATGTTATTATGTATCTTTGTGTCAGGGGTTTGTGCGAGTAACTAGGACTTGTTGTTGACTTTTCACAATGGAAGGATATTGTTCAAATTGTAATAGGAAGAAATCTTCCTCTGACTTTCATGATCATTGTATTAATTGTAGTCAGTGTTCTCGCACTAATCCCTGTTCTATATGTCAATATTGGGATGACAAACATTGGAAACGTGTGTCACGGTATGTTGTTACTGGAGAAAGGGCTATGCCGGCTCTTTCTCTGCAAGGTCACTCTACTCTCTCAGTTTCTATTTCAGAGGAACAAGAACAGGGTGATGTTTCCATGTTATCTTCCGCAAGTGCGCTTCCGTCGTCACAAATGAATACAGAGCTAGCGGCAAAAGTGCTCATGGAGATTAAACAAATGTCGTCCGCTAGCTCGCCCGGTGTAGCGTCCATTCACCGAATGGTTCGGCAGCCAGGTTCGTCCGATGTGGTCCAGGAGGAAATGTTGGGTGATGCGAGCACTATAAACATTCAACGTGCACACCCAGTGACGGCGGATAGTAGGCGAGATCGGAGGAAGCCTTTGAGTCCGGTTCCTAGCTCGTCCAGGTACAGCCAGGCCGCGAGCGAGAGAGGCCCCTCTCTCGTACAACAACATCTGGGACCAGATGTTGTGGTACAAAATGTGTCGCAAGCGGAGCATACGTCCGTCGCTCGGGACGCTCCGTTGTATAGGCAGTCCGCGGAGACTGCTCAGGCTTCTTCTTCTTGTCAGCGCACACGACCGCACCTTGGCTGCGTGACCGCCGATATCTTACCAGCTTCGCCGATCAGGGATTCTTCGGCGACCAGGTTACACCATCCAGCAGCCAGGGACACGAGGCCGATGGACTCCGGATGTTCGCATAGAAAAAGTATGCGGGAGCCATCTGATGCGGAGCTGCCCTCGGCGAAGCAGCGAAAGACTGCGCCTCCGCAGGTCTTGATGCCGGACGTACTTGTGCAGATAGCACAACTTATCGCAGCATCCCAGCAGCCGACAGAAACGGTGTCGGATCGGGAATTATCCGACGGCGCTGGGTCGGTACGCTCCGCCGAAGCATCGGGGGCGGACGACCGGGAGCATCATGAGGTCCGACCGGATGATGAAAGGGATACGGATGATTTGGAGCTATCCCTTTCGGAACAACATAAAGCTGCCGTGGACTTCATCCGGCACTTTCTCCCTCAAGTTGTTCCGTCGGGCCAGACTGCTGCGGTTCCGGACAAGAGGATTATAGCGTCATTGGCCTCTGAATTTTTTGAGCGGTTCAGGGACATCGCTCCCAAGTTTCCGTCGCGGTCCAATAATGTTGCAAGAACATTTGAATTATTGAACGACGCTATATTTAAACTTGCTTCCAAAACGGGGAAAGCAGGTTTCTTGTCCGCCAATACTCTCAACCTGCCTTTCATTAATGCAAGGAATAAATTCGACACGGCAGGACAGGGTATTCCGAGAGTTCCTCTGCGTATGGACGACGAGGCGGAAGACTTAGAGCTATCATTACCGTCGTCGGCTTCTATTCCAACCGCGGTGTTGGAAACGGCTATTTCGTCTAACAGAGCCAGTTTAGATGCCTTATCTTACGCAGATCACCTTACTAAGGCGTTATCACTGCGCCTTCAAGGGAAAGAATTTCAGGATATACAATCCTCTTTAAGACTTCTTTCAAGGGCAGTAGCTTATTCCACGTGTAACTCCGCCCTTTCAGTGGCAAACCTGGAGTTGGTTAGACGTGACGCAGCCCTAGCTACATCCACACTCGTGGATACTAAGGTGAAGAACTCTCTCAGAGTCGCTTCGGTCTCCGGAGAACTTCTCTTTGACGGCAAGCTTTCTGCTATTTTTGATAAAATTACAAAGAAAGCTTCGGATTCTCTGTTGTTCAAATCTGCTTCTAAGAAGTCGGATACGGCAGACAAGAATAAGACAGGCACTTCTGGGTCTAATGCGCCCAAGAGAGGTTCCTATAGAGGTTCCGGTGCATCCTCTTGGTCTTATTCGAGAGACCGTCAAGGTAGCGACTCACGTTCAGGACGTCCTTTGGGCCGGGACAACCGGTCGGACGCCCCGAGGTCGACGGGACGAGGTGCGGGTCGTGGAGGACGTGGTTTCTCCTACTGCAGGCCTCACAGGTCCAGGAGGTGATGGCTTAAACCTCTATCGCGTACCAGTTGGCGGAAGGTTGTCGAGCTTTTCACAAGAATGGGCGTCGATTACGGACGACCCTTGGGTGAGAGGAGTGACTTCGGAAGGTCTAAAGATATCCTTCAAACGAAAGCCTCCATTAACTCGAAGTCCAAAGTGGACTCATCTTCCGTCAAATCCGCAGAAAAGAGACGCTCTATTATCAGAGGTGCAGTCTCTTTTAATGAAGAATGCAGTAGAGGTCGTAGAAAACCAGGAGACTCCGGGATTCTACAGCCATCTGTTTCTGGTTTCGAAACCAGACGGCTCGTTCCGTCCTGTCGTAGATTTGAGCTGGATAAACAAGCTGAGCGTCGCTCCGAAGTTTTATATGGAGACGATTCGGTCGGTCAGAGCGAGTATTCGGGTGACCGATTATGCAACAAGCATAGATCTCAAAGATGCGTACTTTCACGTCATGGTACATCCGACATTCAGAAAGTATCTACGCTTCGCAGTCCTAGGAGTGGTGTATCAATTCCGGGCGATGTGCTTCGGATTGAATCTAGCACCCTGGGCTTTCACTCGGGTAATGAACTCGGTAATGATCTATTTCCGAGCTCATTCGTCTGCGGTAACGTCGGCCTACCTGGACGACATTCTTCAGAGGTACGGCAACGAGTTAACGCTTCAGAACGATGTTCAGAATCTACTTCTATTGCTCCGACGTCTCGGTTTTATAGTAAACGAGGAGAAGTCGGATCTGGTGCCTTCCAAGTCATTCACACATCTGGGAATGAGCTTCGAGACGCACAACAATCTCGTTCGTCTGCCGTTAACCAGAGCGAAATTAGTCAGTTGTTACGCTCGCTATTGTCTGCACGCAGACAAAGTCACAGCGAGAGAATTTATGAGACTGATAGGTCTGTGCGGAGCCGCTGCGGATCTCATTCCGATGGGGCGGTTACGCACGCATCCTCTCCAAATTTTCTTGACTCAGAATTGGAGTGTGAAAATTCATTCGCTCGACATAGACGTTCTCTTGTCAGATCAAGTGAAACCAGAGATTCAGACTTGGGCAAACATTCAGTGGTTAACTCAGGGAGTTCCGCTGCAGTTGCCAGATCCGAGTTTTACCATTATGACGGATGCCAGTCAAACAGGTTGGGGTGCATCATTGATCCCAACGGATTCGAGATGCCAGGGTCTTTGGGATCCGCAATTTCTGGGCAAGCACATAAACATCAAGGAAATGATGTCAATTTGGCTTGCGTTACGTCATTGGATGGACGTTATTCACAATGCTCATGTCCAAATCCTATCCGACAATACGACAGTAGTGGCGTATATATGGAATCAGGGAGGCACTCATTCAGTTCCGTTGTTCAATCTAATGGAAAGAATCCTTCTGTTTGCGCTAGAACATCAGGTTCTTCTTTCGGTCCGTCACATACCGGGTCGTCTGAATGTGCTAGCAGACTCCCTTTCACGAAAGGGTCCCTTGTTGCCGTCGGAGTGGACTCTCAACAAACAAGTATTCAATCAGATTTGCTACCAATGGGAACGGCCGATGATAGATTTATTTGCGACACATCTCAACAATCAGTTGCAGACGTATGTGTCTCCGTGTCCGGATCCAAGAGCATTTGCAGTAGACGCTCTGTCGATCTCTTGGGACGGAATGATAGGATATGCGTATCCTCCAGCGCCGTTAATTCAGCAAGTATTGCTAAAGATAAAACAATCTCAATGCAAGATTCTGTTGGTAGCATCTCTGTCTCCACAGAGACCGTGGATAAATCTACTCAGGTGTCTGTTGTGGGACCTAACGCGAAAGCTTCCTCCACGGGAGGATCTTCTTTCGCAGGGGAAATCGCGCCAACTCCATCACAACCCGCAAGGTCTCAACCTTCACGTTTTTCCGTTGTGCGGTCCTTCTTGCATGGCAAGCACTTTACAGGACGAGCAGTGGACGCGATTTCTAACTGTAGGAGGACCTCCTCTTCGCTAAACTATGCGGCTAAGTGGAAGGTTTTTCGTCGTTGGTGTAGGGATCATTCTGTAGATATTTTCGATCCCTCTATACCAGACATTGCAAACTTTCTAGTATACTTGTTTGACGAAATCAAACTGCAGCTTGTTACTATTAAGGGTTATAGGTCTATGTTATCTGATACCTATGCACATCATGATATAGTTTACAAATTGGATCTAATGTCTCTTTATCTAAGTTGGTTAGAAACTTCTCGATAAATAGACCCAGAACTCTTAGGTTAGTTCCTAAATGGAATTTAGCTTGGGTTCTTCTTAAATTGAAGGAAAAGCCATTTGAACCTCTTGGGACAGTAGACTTCAAATTCTTATCTTATTAGACAGCTTTTCTCTTAGCTTTCTCTTCTGCTAGAAGAGTCAGTGAGCTTCATGCACTGTCGGTGGATGATTCTCACTATCGTAGTGTCGGGAACACTATCACCTTCACCACTAATGTGGGTTTTTTAGCTAAGAATCAGGCTCCTAATAAATATCCGGAACCTATTGTCATTAAGGCTCTTCCATCTTCAGACGGGCGTAGGCCTTTACTCTGTCCTGTTAGAGCGTTACGTATCTATAAACAGAGATCTCAGTTTATCAGAAAGGGACGGAAACGTTTCTTTCTGTCTTTGATGCCTAATAGAAGGGACATTTCGGTCCATTCTATTGCTAGATGGATTCAATTAACTATCCGTACTGCTTATGAGAGTTTATCTTCTTCTCAGCAGTCTGTGCTTAAGATTTCCGCTCATGAAGTAAGAGCTCTTGCTACTTCTTGGGCTTACGCTAATAGTATTGCTATTACAGATTTAATGAAGGCTGCTTATTGGTCTCAGCCATCCACATTCACAAATTTTTATCTCAGAAATATTGAGTCCATTTCTGGAGACCTGCATTGTTTAGGTCCGTTATCTGTTGCTCAGAATGTCGTCCACTAAACAGTTGCAACTATAGTTATGCAGGCTTTCTGTTCCGGCAGTGACTCCGTCCGGCTGCCCTCTTCGCTCTGGGCTATTTGACCCAGGGCAAGGGAAGGGGGGGGAGGGTGTTCCGTTAGGTCACCTGCTTTATAGTGAAAAGCAAGGGAATGCCTCCTCCAAAGTCAGTATTTCTGAGTCGCTTCCGGGATGGTTTTAAAGTGTAATATTAATGTTAAAATTCATTCATGTCATATTTTTAAAGTGTAGCTCGGTGTGAAGCATTTGTATATGTCAAGTGTCAAACGGGCGTTAATATACAATCCTCGGACACTTTTAAAAGATTATAAAGAGTCTCAATTCTCTGGACTAACTTTATTTATTGGCTTACTTTAAAAATAATTAGTATAAGGGTTATACTGGATGTTAATAGAGAACATGAATGTTATTGTGCTCAATTATGAAGGGTATTGTATCTTTCTAATTTAATATTAAATAAGAAAGATACATGTAAAGCCTAATACTCCTTTTCTCCTTAAGGGGTTGCCTCTATATTATATAGTTGAGCTTATTGGATTTTCCTCTATGTCCTAGGCCCTCCAGCCTTTTTACTATTCAGCTAAGTCTGGGTCATTGGTACAGTATAAAAATGTTAAAAAATTTATAGTAATTTATATATTTTTTATACTTACCAATGACCCAGACGGGGTGGCCCTCCCAGGAGTTGGGAACTCTTGCCTCCCCGCTGAGTACATAGCGCTGACCAGGCAATGCCAGTAAGAATGATAATTGGCGCCAATTTCGGAACGTCCTTGACACTGCGCATGCGCAGTAGGGGCGAAGTATGGAGGTCCTATAGGACATGATTTCTTTTGGTTTTGGATGCAAATTTTGGGGATTGGGGGGCAAAATTTGTGTTTGGCCCTGGTTTTGTTAGAGTTAGCACCAGCTAAGTCTGGGTCATTGGTAAGTATAAAAAATATATAAATTACTATAAATTTTTTAACTTTTTCTAAAAAAATTGGTTTCCGTTCATTTAAAGTTGAACGCCTTGACAGATCAACATCAAACTTTCAGATGTTGTTTGTAGCAATAAAATACAGGTCAAGTGCGATATTGGTGTTTCTCAATCCATCCCCTGCAGAGTTATGGCCCTTTGAAACCACAATTTTTAAAAAAAAATTGGTTTCCGTTCATTTAAAGCCGAACGCCTTGACGGATTGACACCAAATTTTTCAGATGTTGATTTTATACACTCGTTTGAAAAACGTGACGTATTATGTGAATGGTCTCTCTACCCGTCTGTCTGTCTGTCCATCCATGGACACATTTCGTTTCCGGACGATAACTTTAGTTGTAATGAATTGAGCTGAGTTAAATTTGGCATGTGGATTTAGTATGACAAAATACAGGATGGGTTCGATTTCTGTTTCTAGCGGCCCATTTGCAGTAGAGTTATGGCCCTTTATGGGAATTTAGCCCAACATTTCATTTCCGGACGATAACTTTAGTTTGCCTTGACCGATTTATTTCAAATTTTCTTGACCACAAAGCACAGCTCAAGTTCCCCTTTAGCCATAATCGCATGTACTGTTCCATTGTTATTCCCCTTGAATGATTGCAAATTTATGAATTATGTGGTTTCCGGATGATAACTTTAGTTTGCCTTGACTAATTTGTTTCAAATTCTCAGATTTTGTTTATGACCACAAAGCACAGCTCAGGTTCACTTTCGGCCAAAATTGCATGTACCTTTCCAGAGTTATTCCTCTTGAATTTGTGCATTTTGTGTTTTCCGCATTATAACTTTAGTATGGCCTAGCTGTTGGACATAGAGCGGTCATGATTAGCCATTGTGCATAAATATGTGACCTTAAACACCAATAAATAAATATGTTGGACATAGAATGCATCAAATATTTGGTTTCCGGATGATAACTTTTATTATTTGTTTTACGATTGGTTCCAAACTTGGTATGTTGTTTAATCACAACAAAATACAGGTAAAGTTCGAATATGGGGTTGGTCCAAACAATTTTCACCCTCACCCCCATCCTTACCCCAACCCTTCAAAAATACAAAACGGGCGTATATTGTCCCGCTACGCGGTGCTCTTGTTGTAATTTTTTTTACTGAAATTTCTTGGGAGTTTTGGCTTGGTAACAGAATGTTTATTCTGTTTTTCCCCATGGTTATGTCTTCACCCTAGGGTGGTTAGGCGTTTCGGTCATGCATCTACCATCCGATGTACTGCAGTTTCTTCTCAGGAAGCCTCTGTTTTAAATTGGATAGTGTTAAAATTGGTTACTGATTTCGAGCCATATTTTCAGTGCCTGGAGTCTTGTTTCCAGTTTTTTTTCACTTTTGTTTATGTTGACAATGGTTACTTCTGACAGTGATTCCTTGTCTTCTATTAGTTCTACTCATAGCCAGATAAATTAATATTGTCCTTAAGTGTAACATTAATTTTTAGACATGTTTTAAAAAATTTTGTCCACACTTCAGCTTTTTTGGGATCCTTTTGGGCTCATCGTTTCCATTGGGAACTTGGGCTCATCTTGAAATTTTTTTGAAAAAATTTTTTTCTTTTGAATTAATTTTCGAAATGTTTGTAATGGATTATTATTATTATGTATCTTTGTTTTCAAGGGTTGGTGCGAGTATGATGACTGTTTAATATTTTTTCAAAATGAAAGAGTATTGTTCAATTGTAAATCGAGGAAGTCTTCCTCTGATTCTCATGTTCATTGTATTGTTGTAGTTTGTGTACTCGCACTAATTCTTGCTCAGTGTATGCCAATTCAGATGACAAACGTTGGAGACGTGTGTCACGGTATATTGTTAGTGGTGGGAGGTCTATGCCGGTCCTATCTCCACAGGGTCACTCTAGTTTTTTCAGTCTCTTTTTCAGAGGAACAAGAACAGGGTGATGTTTCTGTGATGTCTTAAAAAGTGTGCTTCCGTCGTCGCAGTAATGAGCTAGCGGCAAAGTGCTCAAAGCAATGCGGCAAGTGCCTAAGAGGTCCCACGTAGGTTCGACGGTCACTTGTCACCTGCTAGCTCCCCAGGTGAAGCAATCATTCACGAAATGTTGTGACGCCGGGTTCGTTCGTTGCGGTCCAGGAGAGGAGAAGGGGTGTTGCGAGCACTATAATCTCGGATCATGCACACCCGGCGATGACGGATCGGAGGATGGAACGGAGGAAGCCAGTCAGTCCGGTAGCTAGCTCGTCCAGGTCTACCCAGACCATGAGCGAGAGAGGCCCCCTCTCTCTTACAACAATATCTGGGCCCAGATGTTGTTGTATGTAACATTCGTTAGTCAGGGCATATGTCCACTCCTCCTGCTCGGGACGCACCTTCGCATAGACAGTCCGACGCGGCTTGTCTATTGGCTTCCTCATCCTCACGTCAGCACACACGACTGCACCTTGGCTATGTGACCGCAGATATCCAGCCCGCTTCATCGACCAGGGAGTCCACATTGACCAGGTCACGCCATCCACTAGCCAAGGACACGAGGCCTTTCCAGTCAAGATGTTCGCATATGAGAAGTATGCAGGAATTAACGTCCCAGGAGCTTCCAGCGGCTAAATTACGTAAGACCGCAGATCCACAGGCTCCGAGACGGACTTGCTATCGCAGATAGCTCAATTCATCGCAGCATCCCAGCAGCTATCAGAAACTTTTTCAGAAAAGAAACTGTCTGAGGAAGGTGGGTCGGTTCGCTCCCCTGCAGACTCAGAAAGGGACGACCGAGATTCTCTTGTGGTCCAGTTGGATGGTAAAAGGGAATCAGCGCAGCTGAAATTTTCCCTTTCCAAACAACTTAAGGTGGCTGTAGATTTCATCCGGCAACACCTTTTAGAAGTTGTTTCTCCGGACCAAAATGCTGTGTTACTTGATAAGAAACTGAAAGCATCACTGGACACAGATTTATTCGGCCGGAATAGGGACATTGCGCCTGACTTTCCGACCCAGTCCAGAAATGTCTCGGACATTTGTACTTCTTAATTACGCTATATTCAAGCTAGCATGTAAGACTGGCAAATCAGGTTTCTTATTGTCTCATGCTCTACAGCTGCCTTTCATCAATTATAGAAATAGATTTGAAACGGCAAGACAGGTCTTGCCAAGAGTTCCTCTGCGTTTGGACGACCAGGCAGATGACTTGGAGTTGTCATTGCCAGCGTCTATGTCGATTTATCCAGTACGCTTGAGATGACTATCTTGTCTAACAGAAAAATCAGTTTAGACGCATTATCTTATGCAGATCACCTTACCAGAGCGTTATCATTACGTCTCGAAGGAAAGAATTCCAGGATGTTCCAAACTTCCTTGAGAGTTCTTTCGAGGGCCATAGCATATTCTACGAATAACTCCGCCCTTTCAGTGGCAATATTGAGATAGACATGATGCTGCCCTGGCTGTATCCACAAGAGTGGATAGTAAGGTGAAAAACTCTCTTCCAGTCACTCTGGTCTCATTAGAGCTTCTCTTCGATGGTAAGCTTTCTACAGTCTATAATCAGATTACTAAGAAAGCTTCGGATTCTCTGCTTTTAAATCCGCTTTGAAAAAGTCGGACTCAGCAGGGAGTAACATAGATCTCAAGGATGTGTACTTTCATGTCATGGTACATCCGGCGTTTAGAAAGTACCTTCGCTTGGCTGTCCCAGGAGTTGTTTTCAGTTCCGAGCAATGATGCTCTGGTCTGAATCAAGCCCCCTGGGCCTTCACTCGAATAATGATCTCGGTAATGACTCATTTCCGAGCTCATTCGTCTGTGGTAACGTCGACCTACTTGGACGACATTCTTCAGAGTTACGGCAGCAAGTTAACGCTTCAGAACGATGTTCAGAGTCTGCTTCAATTGCTCCGACGTCTCGGTTTCATAATAAACGAAAAGAAGTCGGATCTAGTGCCGTCCAAGTCATTCACCAACGTGGGAATGAGCTTAGAGATGCACAACGTTCGTCTGCCGTTAACCAGAACGATATTATTCAGTTGTTATGCTCGCTTTTGTCTTCACTCAGATGTAGTAACAGCGAGGGAATTCATGAGACTGACAGGTTTGTGTGGAGCCGCTGCAGATCTTATTCCGATGGGGCGGCTACGCACTCATCCACTCCAGATATTTTTTACTCAGAATTGGAGTGTGAAAACTCAATTGCTCGAAACGAACATCGTCTTGTCGAACATGTGAAACATGAGATTCAGACTTGGGCAGATATTCAGTGGTTAACTCAGGGAGTACCACTGCAACTGCCAGATCCGATTTTTATGATATTGACGGATGCGAGTCAAACAGGTTGGGGCGTAACTTTGAGCCCATCAGATTCGAGGTGCCAGGGTCTTTGGGATCCGCAGTTCCTAAACAAGCACATAAACATCAAAAGATGATGTCAATTAGCTTGCGCTATGTCAGTGGATGAACATCATTCAGAATTCGCATGTTCAATTTCTGTTCGACAATTCGACAGTAGTAGCGTATATTCGGAACCAGGGAGGCTCTCATTCCATTCCGTTGTTCAATCTAACGGAAAGCATCCTTCTGTTTGTCCAAGAGCATCAAGTTCTTCTATCGGTCCATCATATTCCGGGTCGTCTGAATGTTCTGGTGGACTCCCTTTCTCGGAAAGGTTGTATGTTGCCGTCAGAATGGACTCTCAACAAACGAGTATTCAATCAGATTTGCTACCTATGGGATTGTCCTATGATAGACTTATTTGCGATGCATCTCAACAATCAGTTGCAGATGTATGTGTCGTCATGCCCAGATCCTCGAGCGTTTGCAGTAGACGCCCTCTCGATCTCTTGGGACGGAATGATAGGATACTCATATCCTCCAGCTCTGTTGATTCAGCTGATATTGCTAAAATTAAACAATCTCACTGCAAGTTTCTATTGGTAGCATTTCTGTCACCCCAGAGACCATGGATAAATCTACTCAAGTGTCTGTTGTGGGACATTCCGCGGAAGCTTCCTCCATGGGAGGACCTTCTTTCGCAGGGGAAATTTTTCAGGACGAGCAGTGGACGCAATTTCTAACTGTAGGAGGACCTCTTCTTTGCTAAATTATGCCGCTAAGTAGAAGGTTTTCTCTCGATGGTGTAGGGATCATTCTATTGATTTTATGATCCCTCCATTCCAGACATTGCTAATTTTTTTATCTGCTTGTTTGACGAGATCAAACTGCAGCCAAATACTATTAAGGGTTATAAGTCTATGCTATCGGATACCTATCCTCATCATGATAGCTTACAGATTGGATCTAATGTCTTTTTATCTAAGTTAGTGTAAAACTTTTCGATAAATAGACCTAGAACCCTTAGATTAATTCCTAAGTGGAATTATGTCTCCCCTTCCCTGAAGGGAGACATATTGTTTTAGTGCATATTCTTCTTCTTCTTCTTCTTCTTCTTCTTCTTCTTCTCATACAAACTTTGTCCGGGCCATAACTTTTTTGTCTTTTGACCTACACCTTAGATACTTGGCATGTGGATGTATCACCATGAGCCGGTGTGCAGTGTACCATAGTGACCTTCATGTGACCTTGACCTTTTACCTGAAGGTCAGATTTATGTGGTTTTTTTTAAGGGAAACATCACACAAACTTTGTCCGGGGCATAACTTTTTTGTCTTTTGACCTGCACCTTAGATACTTGGCATGTGGATGTATCACCATGAACCGGTGTGCAGTGTACTATAGTGACCTTCATGTGACCTTGACCTTTGACCTGAAGGTCAGATTTATGCGCTTTTTTAAGGTAAACTGTCTGGACCAGAACCTTTTTGTATTTCGAGTCAGGCTTTAGATATTTGACGTGGATGTATCACCATGAGCCGGTGTGTAGCGTACCATTCTGACCTTCATGTGACCTTGACCTTTGATCTGAAGGTCAGATTTGTGCTTTTTTCAAGGAAACTTTGTCCGGACCAAAACTTGTTTGTCTTTTGAGCCAGGCTTTGGATATTTGGCACGTGGATGTATCACCATAAACCGGTGTGTCGCATACCATTGTGACCTTCAAATTTTTTTTGGTTTTTTGACCTAGGACTTGGTTATTTGACCTGTGGATGTGTCACCATGAGACCGCATGTCATGACCTTCATGTGACCTTGACCTCAAGGTCAAATTTATGTACTTCAAATAGGGAGTAATTGTCCAGACCAGATTTTTTTTTGTTTTTTGACCTAGGACTTGGTTATTTGACATGTGGATGTGTCACCATGAGACCGCATGTCGTGACCTTCATGTGTCCTTGACCTCAAGGTCAAATTTATGTACTTCAAATAGGGAGTAATTGTCCAGACCAGAATTTTTTTGTTTTTTGACCTAGGACTTGGTTATTTGACATGTGGATGTGTCACCATGAGACCGCATGTCGTGACCTTCATGTGACCTTGACCTCAAGGTCAAATTTATGTACTTCAAATAGGGAATAATTATCCAGATCAGAACTTTTTTGTTTTTTTGCCTAGGACTTAGATATTTGACATGTGGATGTATCGCAATTAGACCGCATGTCACATGTAATCATGACCTTCATGTGACCTTGACCTCAAGGTCAAATTTATGTACATTAAATAGGGAGTAATTGTCCAGACCAGATTTTTTTTTGGGGGGGGGGGGGGGGGGGGGGGGGCATGTGGATGTGTCACCATGAAACCGCTTGTCCGCTACCTTGATGAACTGCATGTGACCTTGACCTCTGACCTCAAGGTCAAATTTATGTAATTCAAATAGGGAATAATTGTCCAGATCAGAACTTTTTTGTTTTTTTTACCTAGGACTTAGATGATTGGCATGTGGATGTATCACAATGCGACCACATGTTATCATGACCTTCATGTGACCTTGACCTCAAGGTCAAATTTATGTACTTTAAATAGGGAGTAATTGTCCAGACCAGAATTTTTTTTTTTGACATGTGGATGTGTCACCATAAAACCGCATGTCCGCTACCTTGATGAACTGCATGTGACCTTGACCTCTGACCTCAAAATGAAGGGGAGACATATGTTTTAGTGTGCTAAAACACTTTCTAGTTTAGCATGGGTTCTTGTGAAGCTAAAAGAAGCGCCATTTGAACCTCTTGATACAGTGGATTTCATGTACTTATCTTATAAGACAGCTTTTCTCTTAGCCTTCTCTTCTGCCAGAAGAGTTAGTGAGCTTCATGCACTATCTGTTGATGATTCTCACTATCGTAGTGTTGGTAATACTATTACTCTAACTACTAATGTTGGATTTTTGGCTAAGAATCAGGCTCCTAATAAGTACCCTGAACCTGTTGTTTAGTCTCTTCCATCTCCAGACGGTCATAGGCCTTTGCTTTGTCCAGTCAGAGTTATGCATATTTACAATGTAGATCTTAGTTTATCAGAAAGGAACTTAAGCGTTTCATTCTGTCTTTGCTGCCTAATAGAAAGGACATTACGGTCCATTCTGTTGCAAGGTGGATTCAATTAACTATCCGTACTGCTTATGAAAAATTATCTTCATCTCAGCAGTCTGTGCTTAAGATTTAGGCGCATGAAGTAATAGCGTTGTCTACATCTTGGGCTTATGCTAATAGTGTTGCTATTACTGATTTGATGAAGGCTGCATATTGGTCTCAGCCTTCCACGTTCACAAATTTTTATCTTAGAAATATTGAGTCCATTTCTGGCGACCTGCGTTGTTTAGGTCCGTTATCTGTTGCTCAGAATGTCGTCCACTAAACAGTTGCAACTATAGTTATGTAGGCTTTCTGTTCCGGCAGTGACTCTGTCCTGCTGCCCTTCTTCGTTCTGGGGTGATTGACCCAGAGCAAGGGGAAAGGGGGGGGGGGAAGATGGTGTTCCTTTATATCACCTGCTTTATAGTGAAAAGCAAGGGAATACCTCCTCTGGAGTCAGTAATTCCGAGTCGGTGCCAGGATGGTTTTAATGTGTAAAGCTAATGTCTATCTCATTTATGTAATATTTTTAAAGTATAGCTCGGTGTGAAGCATTTGTATATGTCACGTGTCATACGAGCACTAATATACAATCCTCGGACACTTTTAAATGAGTATAAAGAGTCTCATTCTCTGGGCTTTCCTTTAATAAATTAGTATAATGGGTTATACTGGATGTTAATGGAGATCATTGATGTTATTGTGCTCAATTACGGAATGGTATTGTGTCTTTCTTTTTTGGTATAAACAAGAAAGATACATGTAAAACCTGTTCTCCTCTTCTCCTTGAGGGGATTATTCTGTTTACATGTAATTGAGCCTTTTGGATTTTCCTTTATGTCCTAGGCCCTCCTGCCTTTTTTCTATACAGATAAGTCTGGGTCATTGGTACAGTATAAAAATGTAAAAAAATTTATAGTAATTTATATATTTTTTATACTTACCATTGACCCAGATGGGGATGACCCTCCCATGAGTTGGGAACTCATACCTCCCCTCTGATTACATAACACTTACCAGGCACTGGTTGTAAGAATGAGGATTTGGCTCCAATTTCTATACTTCCTTGACACTACACATTCGCAGTGGATAAAAGTATGGAGGACCACATAGGACATCTATATTTTTATACTGTACCAATGACTCAGACTTAGCTGGTGCTAACTCTAAAATATTTAGGGCCAAACACAAATCTTGCCCCCCCCCCCCCCCCCCAATCCCCAAAATTTGCATCTAAAACCGAAAATTACATGTCCTATATGGTCCTCCATACTTTTACTCCACTGCTCATGCGCAGTGTCAAGGAGGTCTCGAAATTGGCACAATTATCATTCTTTGTTTGGCTCTCAATTCAGTTACATCTGACTGATATTTGTGCTTGTAAATCTCAGTTTAAATGATGCCAGACACATAATTATGAGAGAAATGGTGGATATAAGGAGGAAATAGAAGAAGGAGAGGAAGAAACAGTGGAAGAAAATGTTCAGGGCTGTAACTTATAATTTTTTTTACAAAATTCTTTCATGTTACCTACTTTCGAGGCATGACCCTGTTGTGGTCATTCTTGCTATGAATGTTCCATTGTTTGATCAGTGTTTCCTCTCTCCCTTTCCTTTATTCCCCCCTAGCTATTCTCCCATGTTTTGGGCTTATTTTTTGTAATGTTTATTACTAAAATTTCTTGGGAGTTTTGGCTTGGAAACAGAATTATTTTCTGGTTTTTCCCCATGTTTACGTCCTCACCCTTGGGTGTTTAGGCGTTTTGGTCTGCATCTACCATCTGATGTTCTGAAGTTTCTTCTTTGGAAGTCTCTGTTTCGCATCAGATAGTGTTAAAATTGGTAACTGATTTCGGGCCATGTTTATCAGTGCCTGGAGTCATGTTTCCAGTTTGTTTACACTTTTTGTTTGTGTTGACAACGGTTACTTCTTATAGTGATTACTTGTCCTCTGCTTAGTTCAGCTCATAGCAAGATACATTAATATTGTCTGTAAGTGTTACATTAATTTTTTGAAATGATTTTAAAATTTTTGCCCACACTTTTTAGGGATCCATTTGGGCTTATTGTTTCCATTGGGAACTTGGGCTCTTCTGAAAATATTTTCAAATTTTTTTTTTTTTTTTAATTATTTTCTTTTGTAATGTTATAATGGATTATATTATATTATGTATATTTGTTTCAAGGGTTAGTGCGAATAATATGACTGGGTATATTTTTTCTTGATGTAATGCGAGGATATCTTCCTCTAATCCTCAGGTTCATTGTGTTTCTTATAGTCAATGTATTCGCACTAATTCTTGCTCTGTGTCTGTTGATTGGTATGACAACATAGAAGACGTGTGTCACGGTCTTTTGTTAGCGGTGAGGGGTCCATTACGGTCCTCTCTCCGCAGGGTCACTCAATATTATCAGTTTCTTTTTCAGAATTCAGAGTGATGTTTCCGTGACGTCTTCAACAAGTGTGTCTCCGTCGTTGCAATATTAGGGCTAGTGGGAAGTGCTCAAGGAATTACGACAATTGCCAGGAGTTCCCTAGTTGGATCGAAGGCATTGATTGCCCACTAGTCCGCCCAGTGTCGTGACCATTCACTGAATGGCTCAGCACCTGGGTTCGTCCATCGCAGTCCAGGGAAGCAGATTGGGTGATGCGAGCACTATAAAACATCGAATGTGCACACCCAGCAACGACAGATCCGAGGATAGTACGGAGGAAGCCTGTCAGTCCGGTAGCTAGCTCGTCCAGATCCACCCGGACCGCGAGAGAGGCCCCCTCTCTCTTTCATCAACATCTGCGCCGCGATGTTGTATGTTTGTTCACTTAGTCGGAGCTTACGTCCACTCCTCCTGCTCGGGCCGCTCCATCGCATGACAGTCCGACACGGCTGTTATATTGGCTTCCTCATCCTCGTCAACACTAACGACCGCACCTTGGCTATGTGACCACAGATTTCCAGGGGACTTTTGCATATTATATAAATGCAGGATTGAACGACCCTGGTGCTCCTGCTTTGCCGACCAAGGAATACACGTCGACCAGGTCACTCCATCTGCTTGCCAAGGATATGAGGCCTTTCCAGTTGGGACGTTTGCATATTATATAAATGCAGGAATGAACATCCCTGGAGCTTCCAGCGGATAATTACGTAGGACCGCGGCTCCACAGGTCTCACAGAGTAACATGAACAAGGTGTTGTTACCGTGATGTCTTCATAAAGTGTGCTTTAGTCATCACAGTCAAATGAAGAGTTAGTAGCAAAAGTGCTCATGTAGATACGTCAATTGCTTGGAGTTCCCTAGTAGGATCGATGGCTTTGGTGTCTGCTAGCTTGCCCGGTGTCGCGACCATTCACCGAATGGCTCAGCACCCGGGTTCATCCGTTGCTGTCCAGGAAGGAGATTTGGGTGATGTGAGCACTATAAAATACAATGTGCACACCCAGTGATGATGGATACGTGGATGGTACGGAGGAAGCCTATTAGCCCAGTTCCAAGCTCATCCAGGTCCATCTGGGCTGCGAGCGAGAGAGGTCGCTCTCTCGTACTACAACATCTGGGCCCAGATGTTGTGGTACAAAATGTTCCTCAGTCGGAGCATACGTCCACTGCTCGGGACGCTCAGTTATATAGACAGTCCAGAGAGACTGCTCTTTCGGCTACCTCATCCTCACGGCAGCACATGCGACCACACCTTGGCTACGTGACCAGTCATATTCAATCAACATCGCCGACCAGGGATTCTATGGCGACCAGGTCACGCCATCCGGTAGCCAAGGATACGAGGCCTTCATACTCCGGACGTTCACTTATAAGAAATATGTAGGAGTCAACGTCCAAGGAGCTTCCAGAGGCAAAATCCTGTAAGACCGCAGCTCCACAGGCCTCCATTACGGTTATTATCCATTACAAATTATCGCAGCATCCCAGCATCCGACAGTAACTCTGTCGCATCAAGAATTATCTGAGGAAGCTGGGTTGGTACGTTCCGCTGCAGGTTCAGGCACGGACGACCATGAATTACAAGTGGTCCGACAGGATGGCGAAAGGGATACGGAGGAGTTGTATTTTTCCCTTTCGGAACAACATAATTGCCGTAGAGTGCATCCGGCATTATCTTCTGACAACGTTCCTCCGGACCAAAATGCTGCGTTGCCAGATAAGAGACTGATAGCGCCACTGGACTCAGAATTCTTATCTGTTTAGGGACATCGTCCCTCAGTTTCCGACATAGTCCAGAAATGTCTCACGGACATTTGAACTATTGAATGACGCTATATATAACTTGCTACCTAAACGGGCAGGTCAGGTTTCTTATCGGCAAATGCTCTACATCTGCCTTTCATCAATGAAGGAATAATTTCGAAACGGCAGGACAGAGCATTCCGAGATTTTCTCTGTGCCTAGACGACCAGGCCGGATGACATAGTATTGTCTATACCATCGTCTATGTCAATTCCAACCACGATGTTAGAAACAACAATATCGTCTAGCAAGGTTAGCTTAGACGCATTATCGTACGCAGATCACCTTACCAGAGCGTTATCATTACGTCTCAAAGGAAAAGAATTCCAGGATGTACATCCTCCTTAAGAGTTCTGTCAAGGGCCTTAGCATTCTCCATGTGTAACTCCGTCCTTTTAGTGGCGATATGGAGTTGGTTAGACGTGACACGGCCTTGCTACATCCACGCGTGTGGATAGTAAGGTGAAAAACTCTCTCAGAGTCACTCCGGTCTCCGGAGAGTTTCTCTTCGACAGCATGCTTTCCGCATTCTGTCATCAGATAACTAAGAAAGCTTCAGACTCTCTGCTATTTAAATCCCCTTCCATACAGTCGGATTCAGCGGAGAAAAGTAAGATAGGCACTTCTGGGGCGAATACGTCCAAGGGAAGTTCCTATAGAGGTTCCTATGCATCCTCTAGGTCTTACTCTAGAGACCGTCAGGGTAGCGACTCAGGTAGGGGCCATAATACTGGCCGAGACATCCGGTCAATTGCCCCTAGGTCGACGGGGTGAGGTGCGGGCCATGGAGGACATGGTTTCTCTTTCCGCAAGCCTCGCAGGACCAGGATGTAATGGTATTATCCTCTATCGTGTTCCAGTGAGCGGAAGACGGTCAAGTTTCTCAATCAATTGGGAGTAGATTACGGACATCCTTTGGATTCAGGGGGTGATTTTGGAAGGACTATATATCATAGGAGTCATGTATCAGCTCTGAGCAGTGTGCTTCGGTCTGAATCTAGCCTCCTGGGCTTTCACTCGAATAATGAACTCGGTAATGACTCATTTCCGAGCTCATTCGTCTGCGATAATGTCGGCCTACCTGGACGACATTCTTCAGAGGTACGGCAATGAGTTATTGCTTCAGAACGATGTGCAGAATCTGCTTCTATTGATCCGATGTCTCGGTTTTATAAGTTAACGAGGAGAAGTCGGATCTGGTATCGTCCAAGTCATTCACCCACCGGGGGATGAGCTTCGAGACACACAGCATTCTCATTCGTCTGCCGTTAACCAGAGTGAAATTAATCAGTTGTTATGCTCGCTATTGTCTTCACCCAGACAAGGTCTCAGCGAGAGATCTCATGAGACTGATACATTTGTGCGGAGCTGCCGCGATTTTATTCCAATGGAGCGGTTCCAATGGGGCGGTTACGCACTTGTCCTCTCCAATTTATTCTGATCCAGAATTGGAGGGTGAAGATTTTTTCGCTCGATACGGACATTTTCTTGTCAATCCAGTGAATAAGACATTCAGACTTGGGCAGGTTTTCAGTGGTTAACTCAGGGAGTTCCTCTGCAATTGCCGTATCCGAGTTTTTCAGTTTTGATGGATGCCAGTCAAACAAGTTGGGTCGTATCATTGAGCCCAACGGATTTGAAGGGACAGGGTCTTTGGGATCCGTAGTTCCTACTCAAGCACATTTACATCAAGAATCATGTCATTTTGGCTTGGGCTACATTATTGGATGAACGTTATTCAGAATGCTCACGTGCTAATTCTGTCCGACAATTCGACGGTATTAGCGTATTTTCGGAACTAGGGAGACACTCATTCCATTCTGTTATTCTTGTTAACGGAATGAATCCTTCTGTTTGTATTAGAACATCAAGTTCTATCGGTCCGTCATATTCTGGATCGTCTGAACGTATTAGCGGACTCCCTTTCACGGAGGGGCCGATTGTTGCCGTCAGAATGGACTTTCAACAAACGAGTATTCATGCAGATTTGCTACCAAGGAGAGCAGACAATGATGGACTTATTTGCGACGCATCTCAACAATCAGTTGCAGATGTATGTGTCACCATGTTCCGTTCTTCGAGTGTTTGCAGTAGATGCTCTATTGATCTCATGAGACGGAATAATAGGATATGCGTATCTTCCAGCGCCGTTGATTCAGCAGATATTGCTCAAGATAAATAATCTCAATGCAAAATTCTGTTGGTAGCATCTCTATCTCCACAAAGACCATGGATTAATCTACTCAGGTGTCTGTTGTGGGACATGCTGTGGAAGCTTCCTCCACATTTCGGTCCATTCTATGGTTAGATGGATTCAATTAACTATCAGTACTGCTTATGATACTATCTTCAATCAGAGTCTGTGCTTAAGATTTAAGCTCATGAAGTAAGAGTTCTTTCTACATCATGGGCTTACGCTAATGGTATTGCTATTACAGATCTAATGAGGGCTGCATAGTGGTTTCAGCTTTCCATGTTCACGAATTTGTACCTTAGAATATTGAGTCCATTTCTGGAGATCTGCATTGTTTAGGTCTGTTATATGTTGCTCAGAATGTCGTCCACTAAACAGTTGCAACTGTAGTTATGTAGGCTTTCGATTCCGGCAGTGACTCTGTCCAGCTGTCCTCTTCGCTCTGGCGTATTTGATCCAGGGCAAGGGGAAGGGAGGGGGGGGGGGGGAGTGGTGGGTGTTCCCTTTGGTCACCTGCTTTATAGTGTAAAGCAAGGGAATACCTCCCTTGGAGTCAGTAATTCCAGTCGGAACTGGGATGATTTTAAAGTGTAAAGCTAAATTTTTATACTGTACCAATGACCCAGACATAGCTGGTGCTAACTCTTAAAATATAGGGCCAAACACAAATTTTTCCCCCCAATCCCCAAAATTTGCATCTAAAACTAAAGAAAACATGTCCTGAAAGGCCCTCCACACTTCGCCCCTACTGCGCATGCGCAGTGTCAAGGACGTTCCGAAATTGGCGCCATTTATCATTCTAAGTTTGGCCCTTCATCAGTTAACATCTGACTGATCTTTGTGCTTTTAAATCTCAGTTTAAATGATGCCAGACACATAAATATTAGTGAAATGGTGATTCTAAGGAGGATAGAAAAGGAGGAGAGGAAAAGAATGTGTGACAGAATATTATCAGGGCTGTAACTTAAAATTTTTTAATGAAATTATATTAAGTTACCTATTTTCAAGGCAGCAGCCATTTTGTTGTCATTCTGATTATTTAGTTACACTGTTTTTTCAAGTGTTTTCCTCTCTCCCTGTCCTTTAAGTTCCCCCTTGCTATTCTCCCATGCTTTTGGCATAGTTTCTGTAATTATCATTACTAAAATTTCTTGGGAGTTTTAGCTGAATAACAGAATGAATTCTGTTCTTTCCCCATGTTTACGTCTTCACCTACGGGTGGTTAGGCGTTGTGTTCTGCATCTACCATCTGATGTTCTGCAGTTTCTTCCCTGGAAGTCTCTGTTTTGCATCAGATGGTGTATTTTTGGTAACTGATTTCGGGCCTGGGTGCCTGGAGTCTTATTTTAGTGTTTTTACACTCATTGTTTACATTTACAACAGCCCTCTGTGTGAGGGGGGGATTTCTAAATAATAATATCTTTATGTTATTTTAATCATAACTAGATACATTATTATTGTTCGTAAGTGTTGAATAAATTGTTTAAAATATTTTTAAAATTTTTGTCCACACTTAGGCTTGGGATCCATTGGGGCTCAACGTTACTTTTCAGAAACTTGGGCTGTTCTGAAAAAATATTTTTTCAAAATATTTTGATTTCAATTATTTTTTCTATATTAATGGATCATATTATTATTATGTATTTTGATTGCCAGGGGTTAGTGCGAGTACCAGGACTTGTTTTCTTTTCACATTGAAAGGATATTGATCAATTGTTTTAAAAGGAAGTCTTCCTCTGACCTTATTATCATTCTATATGTGGTCAGTGTACTCGCATTAACTCCTGTTCTGTATCGTATGATTTCGATGACAATATGGGAAGCGTATGTCACGGTATGTCGTTGGGGATTTGGACACTCCGGTCCTTTCCCCGCAGGGTCACTCTACTTTATCAATTTCTATTTCAGACGATCAAGATTAGGGTGATGTATCTGTGATGTCTTCCAACAGTGTGCCTCCGTCGTCACAATTAATGAAGGGCTAGCGGAAAAGTGCTCATGTAATACGCCAATTGCCTAAGAGGACCCTAGTAGGTTCGACGGCCTTTGACGTCCGCTAGCTCGCCCGGTGTAGCGTCCATTCACCGAATGGTTCGGCAGCCGGGTTCGTCCGTTGCGGTCTAGAAGGAATTTTGGGGTGATGCGAGCACTATAAAATTAACTTAATGCACACCCAGTGACGGCGGATCGGAGGGAGAACGGAGGAAGCCTTTTAGTCCGGTTCATAGCTCGTTCCGGTCCATCCGGACGGCAAGCGAGAGAGGCCCCTCTCTCGTTCAACAACATCTGGCCCCAGATGTTGTGGTACAAATGTGTCGCTAGCGGAGCATACGTCCGTCGCTCGGGACGCTCCGTTGTATAGGCAGTCCGCTGAGACTGCTAAGGCTTCCTCTTCTCGTCAGCGCACACGACCGCACCTTGGCTGCGTGACCGCCGATATATTACCAGCTTCGCCGATCAAGGATTCTTCGGCGACCAGGTCACACCATCCGGCAGCCAGGGATTCGAGACCGATGGACTCCGGACGTTCGCATAGGAAAAGTATGCGGGAGCCATCTGATGCGGAGCTGCCCTCGGCGAAGCAGCGATAGACTGCGCCTCCGCAGGTCTCGACGCCGGACATTCTTGTGCACATAGCACAGCTTATCGCAGCATCCCAGCAGCCGACAGAAACGGTGTCGGATCGAGAATTATCCGACAGCGCTGGGTCGGTAGCCGGGGACTCGAGGCCTGCAGACTCCGGACGTTCGCATAGGAAGTGTGCGGGAGTCAATGTACACGGAGCTTCCAGCGGCAATGCATCGTAAGTCCGCTACTGCACAGGCCTCGGGAACGGACGTGCTTTCCTTAATAGCACAGTTTATCGCAGCATCCCAGCATCAACTGAATCTGTCGCATATATTTTATCCGACGATGCTGGGTCGGGACGCTCCGCGGAAGCGGGTACGGACGTCCGAAAGTTTCATCCGGTCCGACGGGATACCGAAAGGGATTCGGAGGATTTCAAACTTTCCCTTTCGGAACAACATATGCTGCGATGCCGGATAAGAAACTGATAGCGTCGGTGGACTTAGAAATTTTTGGTTCGGTTCAGGGACATCGTCCCTCAGTTCCGACATAGTCCAATAATGTCACACAAACTTTCGAATTATTGAACGACGCTATATATATTATTATTTTATGCTTGCTATCCATGCATTTCTGGTTTCTTGTTCGAAGAGTTATGGAGATGTCTTTCAAAAGTGTGCCTCTGTCGTCATAGTTAATGAAGAGTTAGCGGCAATAAGTGCTCATGGAATATGTCTATCGCTTACGGAGTGACATTCGCTAGCTCACCCGGTGTAAGGTACATTCATCGAATGGTTCGGCTGCCGGGTTCGTCCGTTGCGGTCTAGGAAGGAGATTTGGGTGATGCGAGCACTTTAATTACTTTAGTACTCACCCAGTGACGGCAGATTGAGGACAGATCGGAGGAAGCCAACAACATAGGGGACCGCATGTTGTGGTTCAGATATTTTACATTCGGAGCATATGTCCGTTGCTCGGGACGCTCCGTTATATTGACAGTCCGAGAGACTGTCTTTAATGCTTCCTCATCCTCACAGCAGGGCACACGACCGCACATTGGCTACGTGACCTCGAGTATCCGATCAGTTTCGGCATTCAGTGATTCCACAGCGAATAGGTCGCGCCATCCGGTAGCCAAGGGACACGAGGCCTATACACTCCGTTCGCTCGCATATTGGAAGTATGCACGGGGTAACGATCTCGGAGCTTCCTGCGGCAATGCATCGTAAGACCGCTTCTCCTCAGGCCTCAGTGACGGACGTGCTATCCGAGTTAGCACAGTTGTTTCGCAGCATCCCAGCAATTGACAGTTTCTCGGTCGAATCAGGAATTATCCGACGGCGCTGGGTCGGTGCGGTCCGCGGTTGCATCAAGCTACGGACGACCGAACGCTTTATAGGGTCCGACAGGATGGCGAAAGGGATTCGAAAGATTTCGAGTTTTCCCTTTAGTAGTATCGGAAGATGCCTTTCATATCTTCTGGCATTTCTTCCAGTGATTATTTTTCGGACTTCATTGCTGCGATCTTGGATAAGAGACTTATAGCGTCATTGGACTCGGATTTTTCGATCGGTACAGGGACTTTGTCCCTGACTTACCGACGCAGTCCAATATTGTCATTACAACATGTGTTTTATTTTTCGACGCTATATATTTATATATATATACAAGCCTGCTACTAAGCATGATAGTTTAGTTTCTTGTCCGCGTGGCTCATTTCTGCCATTTTATCTTTTTTACAAATAGTTTATTTTGGCAGAGCAGGGCATACCGAGAGTTCATATGCGTCTAGACGGTGTGATTAAAGACTGCATATATTCTTTTTCGCCGTTTATGTCTTTTCCAATTTCAATGTTGGGAACGACATTATGTATAGTAGACTTAACTTAGACGCTTTATTATACGTAATCCGCCTTACTGAGGCGTTATCATTACGTCTTCAAGAAAAGATTTACGGGATATTATTCTCAATGTAATTTCTTTTGAGGGCAGTAGTTTGTTCACGTATAACTCCGCCCTTCAGTGGCTGATTGGAGTTGGTTAGACGTGACGCAGCCCTAGCTACATCCACGCGTGGATAGTAGGTTAAGAACTCTCTCAGAGTCGCTTCGTTCTCGGAGGAGCTTCTCTTCGACGGCAACTTTCCGGCAATCCATGAATTGCTCGATTTATACATTCTCTTGTCTATCTAGTGTTACAAGAGATTCAGACTGGGGCAAACATTCGGTGGTTGACTCAGAGAGTGCCGCCGCAGTTGCCGGACCCGAGTGTGGCTGTTATGACGGTTGCCAGTCAAACAGATTGGGATATATACTGATCCCTACGGATTCGAAGTGCCAGGGTCTTTGGGTTCCGCAGTCTTTTAGCTATCAGTTTAACTTCCGCGGAATAATGTTTTTTAGGCTTGCTTTATGTCATTGCATGAACATTATTCAGAAACGCATGCCCAAATTCCTGTCCTTTAATTCGACAGTAGTGGCGTATCTCCGGAACCAGGGAGGCACTCTTTCGTTTCCGTTATTCAATTTAATGGAAAGAATCCGTCTGTTGGTTATAGTACACCAAGTTCAGTTTTGGTCCGTCATATTCTGGGTCGTCTGATTGTTTTATCACACTCCCGTTCTCTTACGGGTCGCTTGTTGCTGTCAGAATGGACTCTCAACAAACAAGTATTCAATCAGATTTGCTATCTATGGGAGCGCCCAATGATGTTTTACTTATGACACAGCTTGCTAATCAATTGCAGACGTATGTGTTGGCTTGTCCAGATCTCTGAGCTAATACTGTTAACGCTCTATTGATCTATAGGACGGAATGATAGGATACGCGTATCCTCCGGCGCTGTTGTTTTAGCAGGTATTGCTAAGATAAACAACCACAATACATTTCTGTTGATAGCATCTCTATCTTCACAGAGATCATGAGTAATTTACCCTCTTGTCTACTGTGGATCTTAACGTGAAATCTTCCTCTATGTGAGGATCTTTTTTCACTGGGTAAATCGTGTCATCTTTATCACAACCAGCAAGGTCGCAACCTTCATGTATTCCGTTGTGTGGTCCGTATTGCATTGTAAGCACTGTACTGGACGAGCTTTGGACGCGATTTCTTACTATAGGAGATCCTCTTCTTCGCTATTCTATGCGACTAAAGTGGAGGCTCTTCCGTCCTGGTGTAGGGATCATTATGTTCATATTGTTGATCCCTCCATACTACTCATTGCTATTTTTTAGTATACTTGTTTCACAAGATCTACTGCAGCCTGTTGTTATTTAGGTTATAGGTTTATGTTACCTCATACCTATGCACTCTACGATAGTTTACAATTGAGTCTTTTGTCTCTTTATCTAAGTCAGTTAGTAACTTTTTGATAAATAGACTTAGAATCTTTAGATTAAATTCCTATACGGATTTTAACTTCGGTTCTTATTTAGCTAAGTTATCATTTGAGCCTCTGGAAACAGTAGTTTTCAAATTCTGACCTTTTAGACAGTAATTCTGTTGGTTTCTCTTTTACTGTAGAGTCAGTGAGTTTCATGCACTATCGATGGATGATTTTCACTTTCATAGTTTCGGAATCAATACTTCTGTTACTATTTAGGTTGGATTGTTGCATAAGAGTTAGGCTCCTATTATCCGGAACCTATTATTTTAAGGTCCTTCCGTCTTCGTATGGGCATAGGCCTTTACTCTTTCCGGGTACAGTTTATGTATTTATAAACAGATATCTGTTTATTACAAGGGCGTAAGCTTCTTCTGTCTTTGATGTCTAGTAGAAGGACGTTACGCTCCATTTTATTGTTAATGGATTCTATTAACTAGCGTACTGCTTATGGTATATCATTGGCTTAGCAGTTGTGCTTAAGATTTCGGCTCATGAAGTAAGAGTTCTTCTACTTCTTGGGCTTACATTAATAGTGTTGCTATTATAGATTTTTGAAGGCTGCTCATTGCGCTCAGCCATCCACATTCATGAATTTTATCTCAGAAATATCGAGTCCATTTCTGGAGGCCTCTATTGTTAGGTCTATTATCTACTGCTCAGAATGTCATTCACTTAACAGTTGCTACTATAGCTAGGTAGGCTGTCTGTTTCGGCAGTGTCTCCGTTCGGCTGCCCTCTTCGCTCTGGGCTATTTGACCCAGGGCAAGAAAAAGGGGGGGGGGGGGGGAGGGTGTTCCCTTGGGTCACCTGTTTTTACTATGAAAACAAGGGGATACCTCCTCCGGAGTTAGTAATTCTGAGCTGTTATTGGGATGGTTGTTTAGTGAGAAGTTTAAGTTTATAAAATTCATTCAAGTCTTAATTTTTAAAGTATAGCTTTTGAATATTGCATATGTCAACGGACATGATTATGCAATTCTCACACACTTTTAGGAGTATAAGAGTCTCTATTCTCTAGACTTACTTTATTATTGGCTTACTTTATAAATTATTAGTATAAGGATTATTGGATATTAATAGAGTACATGGATGTATGAAGCTCAATTTTTGGAAGGTGTTGTATCTTTCTAATTTATCATAAATAAGAAAGATACATGTAAGGCCTATTACTTCTTTTCCCTACAGGGGATGACTCTATTTTATTTTATTGAGCGTATTCCATTTTGCTCTATGTCCTTGGCCCTCCAGCCTTTTTACTATTCAGCTATGTCTGGGTCATTGGTACAGTATAAAAATGTTAAAAAATTTATAGTAATTTATATATTTTTTATACTTACCAATGACCCAGACGGGGATGGCCCTCCCAGGAGTTGGGAACTCTTGCCTCCCCGCTGAGTACATAGCGCTTACCAGGCACTGGTTATTAGAATGATAAATGGCGCCAATTTCGGAACGTCCTTGACACTGCGCATGCGCAGTAGGGGCGAAGTGTGGAGGGCCTTTCAGGACATGTTTTCTTTAGTTTTAGATGCAAATTTTGGGGATTGGGGGGCAAAATTTGTGTTTGGCCCTATATTTTAAGAGTTAGCACCAGCTATGTCTGGGTCATTGGTAAGTATAAAAAATATATAAATTACTATAAATTTTTTAACTTTTTACTCATCCATGTAATATTTTTAAAGTGTAGCTCGGTGTGAAGCATTTGTATATGTCACGTGTCATACGGGCGTTAATATACAATCCTCGGACACTTTTAAGGAGTATAAAGAGTCTCATTTCTCTGGACTTCCTTTATTTATTGGCTTACCTTTAAAAATAATTAGTATAAAGGGTTATACTGGATATTAATAGAGATCATTGATGTTATTGTGCTCAATTACAGAATGGTGTTGTGTCTTTCTTCTTTGATAAGAATAAGAAAGATACATGTGAAGCCTATCTCTCCTTTTCTCCTTGAGGGGATTATTCTGTCACACGTAATTGAGCCTATTGGATTTTCCTTTATGTCCTAGGCCCTCCAACCTTTTTACTATTCAGCTAAGTCTGGGTCATTTGTACAGTATAAAAATGTTACAAAAATTATAGTAATTTATATATTTTTTATACTTACCAATGACCCAGACGGGGATGGCCCTCCCATGAGTTGGGAACTCATTCCTCCCCGCTGAGTACATAACGCTTACCAGGCACTGGTTGTAAGAATGATAATTGCGCCAATTTCGAGACCTCCTTGACACTGTGCATGCGCAGTGGAGTAAAAGTATGGAGGACCATATAGGACATGTAATTTTCGGTTTTAGATGCAAATTTGGGGATTGGGGGGCAAAATTTGTGTTTGGCCCTAAATATTTTAGAGTTAGCACCAGCTAAGTCTGGGTCATTGGTAAGTATAAAAAATATATAAATTACTATAAATTTTTTAACTTTTTGGATTTTGATGCAAATTTTGGAGAAGGGGGGGGGGGGGGGCAAAATTTGTGTTTGGCCCTAGATTTTTAAGAGTTAGCACCAGCTAAGTCTGGGTCATTGGTAAGTATAAAAAATATGTAAATTACTGTAAATTTTTTAACTTTTCAGACAAAAATTTAATAAGTATTAACCCTTTTCTCAATGTAACGTCAATACCGGCCAGCTCTATTCACAAAATTCACCATTCAATTTTTATTACTTTTTCATTTTTGTCACAAAAAACATAGCTTATGACACCTCATTGGAACGAGCTCAATGAGCTCGTTCCAGTGAGGGGTCATAAGCTCTGTTTTTGATGCAAAAAAATTTGTTATTCAAGAATGTTATTTGCAAGTGCCGTCTGCTTTTTGTGTTAGGTAAAAGGTTAAGATAAGAATGGTGGTTTTTGTGAAGAGTGCTGGCCAGTTTGGGTTGGAATGTAATTAGGCTTAATAGCAAATTGATGGTTTGGGGAACACATCCATTTTTCAGATCTATAAAGTAGCCAGTGAAATCATTGTTATCATTACTAGGAAAATTAGGTTCCAGAAGCCAATGACTCTTGTGCAGTGGTTGAATCATGATTTTTTGAATCAATTTTGAGATTCAATTTCGTCAAACTCCTGATTCGATCAGAAATTTTTCCTGCATAAGAATTTGATTTGCAGTGATTCTTGATTATATTGTAAAATTAAATATATTAATACTTTTCTATTGCAGGCAGAAGTCATATTTCTCAATTGTGGCCATGTTTGTTGTTGCTATCCATGTTCGGAACCACTACAAGATTGTCCACTCTGTCGAGGGGTTATTGAGAAGAGAATTAAACTTTATATGTTGACTGAATCTTTGTAAATATTATAAATTGTTATTGTATTTTTATTTGTTATGATTATCTCATTATGTTATTTGTACTTACCTGTATTAACTACAACAGTTATTAATCCTTTATTCAGAGCAGGTTTTTTTTAGCAAACAGAGATAATCAAAAAGTATTAAATTTTATGTGCAAGTTTCTAAAAATTTAAAGTTTGAATAAACTGAAAAAAGGTCAAACAAAAAAATTTGCTGAGACTATTTTTGTTCACTTGGCCATTTTTGAAATGAGTTTTTCTGTTAGAAATATACTTGATGCAGAAACACGTAACTCTATACCTAACTAATCATTCAAATCTACCTGCGTAATAAGCATATTCAGCAGAGAATAAAAAATATTTTTCCAAAAATTTCAAGAAAAGCATATCATGTGACCATTTTTGGAACGAGCTCATCAAGCCATTCTAATGAGGAGTCATATTGAATGGTTTTGTTGATTCTTTTTTGATGTTTGAAAAAATAATATTTAAAATCATAAATTTTGATGTAGTCTATGTTGGATAAAGGATTAACCCTTTACATAACACGAAAAGCAGACGATACTTGCAAATAAAATTTTTGAATAACTTAATTTTTTTACCTTTTGTGTCAAAACCATAGCTTATGACCCCTCATTGGAACGAGCTTGTTCCAGTTAGGGGTCATAAGCTATGAATTTGAGACAAAAACTGAAAAAAATAATGTAAATTGAATGATGATTTTTGTGAAAAGTGCTGGCCGGTTTTGGCTGTTATGTTGGGTAAAGGGTTAAAGCCATTACCTAACATGAGTAAAAGATATTTGGAAACCAAATTTTGAATAACTCAAAATTTTTCTTTTTGCCACAAAAACATTTTTGTACTCCTCATCCTTCATTGGAATGAGCTCAACAAATTCATTCAAATGAGGGGATATCAGCTATATTTTTAGTTTTGCACAAAAAGCAAAAAAATAAAATAACAATTGCTTGAAACTGCATCATCACTCTTGTTGTGGTGATATTATTCATGTAGGTGGGGGTAACATGTCACCCAAGGCACACAATATCAAAATTTATTGTTTTATTTGTTTTTCAAATTTTTCATAAAATTTCAACAAAACCATGTCATGTGAACCCTCACTGGAACGAGCTGGATGTGGTCTTCCGGTAAGGGTGTCACATGATATGGGTTTGTGGAAATTGTTTTTTCTTTCAACTGCTCAGTTTGTAAGTTACATAGACAGATATATCTGATTTGTACATTTACTTTCTAGTGCAGATGATAAGGATTCAACAAACAAATTTCCAGTTCCTACAGTACGGAGTTGTCTGCCCACTGGTCCATGAACTGGAAATTTGCTTCTTGGTGCCTCAGATTTCCAGTGGACTAGAAAGCAAAGGAATCAGTTACTGTCAGGGTAATTTCTTGACATGTTGCAAGGCTTTTTATACGGCCACTCATATGAGCGGGCCCTATTATGGTATGGCTCTGTCCATCTGTCGGTCGGTCTGTCCATCTGTCCGCCCATTAGCTTTTGTTTGTTCATGCGACAACTTGAAAACAATACATCCAACAGATACTATTTTTTTTATGGTTGATTAGTCATGACTAGAGGATGGTTCCTTTCGATAACCAGCATTCTGGCATGTCCAAAATGGCAACCATCTGAGAGTTTTGGTGACTTTTGATTCTCCACGCAATAACTTGAAAACAATATATTCATCTTTAATGGGTCATAAGCCAGGAATGTACAATTATTTTGAAGGAATTATTGACCTTTTGTTCAAGTAAAAATTTCTTCATAATTGCAATTTCTTCATAGACGGCAGTATATTGATCCACCGCCTGGCGGTGCACTTGTTATTCAATTAAGATTTGTGTTTGGAAATTATATTCAGTTGACAGGGATATTCAGTTAACAGATATCGAGTTAACTGGTTGCGTGCCAGAAAGCGGTATCATAGCTCCATTTAAAAGTGCCTTTAGCTTGTGGTTTGCTTAGCAGTTTAAAAATCATGTTTTTCTCAAATTGTTTTGTTACCATTTATTGGAGAGTGCCAACAGGCTCTCTCCAATAAATGGTAATAAAACAATTATTTAAGAAGAACATGTTGCTAACCTAAGGCTCTCCCTGCAGGTAGCATGATATGTTTGAAAAAAAATACTCAAGTTGCAAATCGCCATGAAAATTAATATAGCACTTTACCAGTTAAGTGGACTCCACTATATAACCCTTTACTTAACATGAACATGAAAGGCAGACGACACTTGCAAATAAAATTCTTGAATAAGGTCTAAAAAAATAAAAAATCTGTTTCTCAGGCCCTTCCGCATGGTCCTTTTGGCTGCCGCATGCTCTCTTTTAATAACCAATTTAAACTTTAAAAAAATCAAAATTAAATGGTTTATGTCTGATATTTTACCCAAATTAAAAAAATTGATGAATTTGTCCCTTGAGAGCAAGAAGGCTTTGCAACGCTTTAGCATTGCAAAGCCTTCTTGCACGCAAGGGATGAAATACACCACCACCCATGCTATTCTGTAGATTAAGAGGCTGTGAACCAAGAACATGAACTTTTGATGGCAAAGAAGTAATTAGTGAAATAAAAAATAAAATAAAAAAACGCTCGCCCGCATTTCACAAATAATTGCCTGAGAAACAGAAGATCTACTTTGTGTGGCCTAACTAATTTTTTTAAATTTGTTGTGTCAAAAACATAGCTTATGACCCCCTCACTGGAAGGAGCTCATTGAGCACATTCCAATGAGGGGTCATAAGCTATGTTTTTGAGACAAAAAGTGAAAAAAATAATGAAAATTGGATGGTGATTTTTGTGAATAGCTCTGGCCATTTTTGGCCGTTATGTTGGGTAAATGGTTAAGAATGGTTAACTGGCATGTATATATGTACCTTCATCAAGATGATAAAATAATTTTAGATAATTGTCCTAGAAGGTGTTTGAAACTTCACCTCTATGACCTGCGAGGCTTATGGGAGGAGGAACCACGTCCTCCATGCGAAAAACCTCGTCTCGTCAGCCTAGGGGTGTCTGACCTATAGTCCCAATCAGACCTACGCCCCTTTCCCGAGTCGCTATACTGACGACCTCCAGAGTAATTATAAGAAGGTTTCTTGTACCCTCGTGAGGAGTTTCCTTTTGATGATTTTTGTCTGGAATGCCCTCCTTTACTCTTGTCTGCTGAAGCGGGTCATTGTTACGCCGACTTCAAAAGCAGAGCATTAGACGCTTTCTTAGTAGCCTGTTCATAGACTAACGAAAACTAGTCAACGAAAATAAAATGTCCGGAAATCGGAGCGACTCGGAGAGAGCTTTTCACCTTGTCATCTTATCAGTGTTGACGACGCAAGGGCAGCATCATGTCTGATTAACTCCAGATTAGCCACTGTTAGGGCGGAGTTATACGTGGTATACATAATTGCCCTGGAAAGAACTCTAAGTGAGGTATGAATGACTTGGTCATTAGCCCCACCCTGTCGGGAAATTTAGGGGTGGGATAACAACTGGAAGGTTCAGTGTCGTACTAACGATTGAACCTGGAAGATCAAGTGTTTTAACTGGTTGAGTGCTAGAAGCCACTATCATGTCTTTATGAAAAAGTGCTGAAAGCTACTTTAGCCACTTTATACTAGATACATTAGCTTGCTGTTTGCCCAGAAGTAGAAAACAAAATGTTGTAACAAAATTTTATTACAATTTATTGGAGAGTGCAAATTGTAACAAAACTATTGTGAAGAAATGTGGCTGAACTTTAACTCCGCCTGTTGGTGGTATGGTATCTTTTCGAAAAAAATACTCATGTTACAAATCATATTTGAAAAATAATTTAGCACGCTACCAGTTAGGCCATACAAAGTTGATTGTCTGTTTCTCAGGCCATTTTTTCCAAAAAAGCATGCGGGCAGGCGGTCGGTCTTTTTTTTTCTTTTTATTTTCTCCCCGAGAGGTTGTTTGTGGTAATTCGACCCCCCACCCAAACGCCTGGTGAACCACACAAAATTTCGCAAATATATTGGTTATTCACCATAGGGGTGTTGGGTCATAAATGAAGTGGGGTTTGAATGTTTGTTTTTTTAGTGAAACGTGAAAATTATGACACAGGACGAAACACCTCGTGGGTGAAACGTCTCTGGATGAAACATCTCTGGGACAAATCAAATGTCGAAGTGCCAACTTTCACAGATTTATTTTACCAAAAAAAAAATCCTTTCACATCCTGCCTACTAAAATCGTGAATCGCTATTTTTTCCCATTATATTCAAAATTATCACAACCCATTTGAACGGGCAGTTCATCCATAAATCATATTTTTCGGAAATCTGAAAATGAAATACAAAACGAATGTTTGCGAATTTTTATTAACCAATTCGACTGCACATACCTGCCTATATGCGATTTATTTTCAACTATGACTGCTACTTTTATATCAAGGAACGGTTACTATTAGTTATCCAATATCCTGCATCTCAAATGCATTTATTTAAATTAACTGGGAAACTCATAACGGTTTCAAATAACAGTACACAAATTCCCAATGACGGCCATTTACAATACAAATGTTACTAAAAATAAATGCCAGGAGACTGTGTTCCATTCAACATAGCACCTGACTTTGCAGACTTTCTGAGGGTTGGTGCGAATCAAACGTGGTGCGAATCGACCATTCCTCTTTGTGACTGTTTGTTGTCAGACTGAAAGACACCTTCCTTCTTGCTGTCATTATGACTTACCTTTTACAGAATAAAACACTTTCTGTCGTGAATATTGCTAAAACCCACCCACTTTATTAAAGTATGATGTAGAAAAAGCTTGAAGTTTGTTAATTTAAAATTTGCGAACTCATCGATATCGATTTACTAAAATGAGCACAATATCTCAAATTGTTATTAAAGATTTTTTGGTGTCATAAAAAGGTTGCATGCGCACCAAAAATGACCATGCGTTTGGGCCTGAGAAACAGAGGTTCTTTTTTATGGCCTTAGATAAGTTTTAACATTGAAAACCTTGATTTCTTCTTTGCTTTTTCTCATTTGATATTTTTTTCTTCAGTAAATAATTGCATTCAAGTATTTTCTTGAGGACAGTATAAGCCTCTGCTCATTGATGTCAGAATACCGAAATTTCAAGCAACTCACCAAACTCTTTCAAACAAGATAAAATTGGTTAAATTCCTAGTTAGTTGCACTTTGTGAAAAATGTGGCAATTGAAATTTTGATATTTCAACATCGGTGTGTAGAGGGTTAGAAAAGACTGGCCACAGCTCAGCAAAATGATTACCAGTATTCAGATGTTACCCAATATAATATACTTTTGACTTTGTTGTACCATGCATCTAGAAGTTCTCTTGGATTTATATATCTCTATATTTTGATTATATCATATAATCTAATATTTAATGTGAATCTCTTGCTCTCTGTCTCCGGTCTGTCTCTCTTGCGTAAATCTCTCTATTCCAGTGCCGCGAGAAATATATGTGATAAATATTAATCTCATATGGCCTATAACTCAGTGGAATTACTGGAGAATGTCCCATAAATACTTCTCTGTGTCACTACAATTATGGTTGCACCCGATAGAGAGGAAGAGAGCGAGAGTGGGTTTTATGGACTTTGTGGTCACTCTAGATAACTTTAATTTTGAGGACTTCCAAAATCCATATCCATGTCCCCATCACTCAGGAGAATGAAGTGTACATGTCTTCACAGATAGGTGGCACCAGACGTCTCTCTCTTGTATTTCTATTTGTATGGATGTATGGACTTTAACCCTTTACCTAACATGAAAAGCAGACAACACTTGCAATAAAATTCTTGAAGCATTAATTTTTTTGATTTTTTGAGTCCAAAACATAGCTTATGACCCCTCAATGCAATGAGCTCGTTCCAATGAGGGGTCATAAGCTATGTTTTTTGTGACAAAAAATGAAAAGGTAATAAAAACTGAATGGAGAATTTTGTGAATAGCACTGGCCGGTTTTGGCCGTTACGTTTGGTAAAGGGTGAACGGTGTCAGTTTATGTACACACTATTGTGTTTACCCTCTCCAATATATGAAGGAAACATCATAGTTCCCTGTGGTAACCCTGGGAAGTGAAGCAGTGCTTGTTTACTGTTATACACAAGTTCTGCTTTACTGATATAATAGGATCTGGAACCAATGCCTTAGGCAGGCCTGGCATTTTCAGGAGAGCGATTTATTCGCTCGCCTTAAAAAAATTAAAGAGGGCGAAAAATAGCCCTCCTGGCCTTAGGAAGTAATGATTACCATAACAGCCTATTCCTAAAACCCACATCTTTTTAGATCTCTGCTGTGTTAGTGATCTATGTAAGATGACTACACTGCCTCTCCCACACCTCTGGGCCTTGCTCGGGCCTGGAGGTGTGTGAGGGACAGTGTAGCCATCTCACAGAAACTACCTTGTTAGCAGCACCAAATAAAATGTACAAAGCCCACATGGAAGTACTACAAATAGTAAAACTTCATTTTTCCACTTTTAGCTTCTGCAAGTTTGAGGTCTAATCACTCCCCTTGGCCATGCAAGGGGAGACATTTTTAGCCCACCTGCATTTTTAAGAATGCCAGGTGAGTACCCAGAAAGAACCATTGAGCAATGGCAAGCAACTAGACTCCCTAATGTACTAACTCCGCACAAGCAGGATTAGCATTAGTTGAAGGCAAGTGTACCATCAATGTGCAGTACATCTTAGTAAACAGTTCCACTTTTCCGCTTCTGTATTTTGCAGCAAACCTTCAATACATTTCTATGTCAGAATTATTTTTTCTGGTTTTATTCTCTTCAATAAGTGTTTTAAGAGAGAGAGTATTTCTCACTTCACCCTGTCCCCACACACACACATCAAATATTTTGAACCACAAGTTCAGTTTGTACCATTGATGAGTCATAAGCTGTGTTTTTTTGGCCAAAATGGAAAATTTTTAGTTGTGTCCAGAATTTTGTTTGTATTTGTCTTTAGTTATGGGTGACTAATGTTGTTTCAGGGGGCATGGTGGTTCTGTGGTTACAGAATTGGACTTAGAGCAAAATGTCCATGGTTCAATCCCTGTCAAGGGTGACTACACTGTGTTCTTAGGCAAGGCAGTTCATCCTAATTGCCCACATATGGACATGGTGGTGCTGTGTACTAAGGCATACTGCACATCGATGGTGCACTTGTCTTCAACCAATTTTAACCCTGCTTGTGCAAAGTTGGTATGTTGAGGAGTTTGACAGTTGCACAGTATTGCTGAGTGGTTCTCTCAGGGTACTCGGGCTTCCTCTTCCCATAAAACTGTTTGACACGGTGTGACCCTTGTTGTCAGAATTGTCTTTAACCCTTTATCCAACGGAGACAATTTCAATATTTATTATTTTAAATTTTTTCAAAAAATTTCAGCAAAACCATATCATGTGACCCCTCTTTGGAACGAGCTCGACGAAAATTTTCGAAAAATTATATTTTTTCAGCTGCTGAATTTGCATATTACGCAGGCAGATGCGGGCAATTCATTGGGTAAAGGGTTATACACCATTAAATAAATAAATAAAAATAACATTGTTTCACTGACAAAGTGAACATTCAAATAATAGGGCTGTAATATATTCCAACTTATCTTTTGGGATAAACACGCCTTGGCAAGTCATTTTCAGGGCCTCACAGTTGACGAGTTCCACTGCTTTGTTAGAAAGATGGTTATTTCTTAAATGCCTATTTCTGACTTTTTCCACCTTAGAACAGGTGTCTTTAACATGCTATAATGAGGGGCTGCTGCTGACAATAGATAAATTTTCTCATGGGAACCCGGATAAGTGAAGCAGTGCTTGTTAACTCTGCAAGTAAGTTCTGTTTTACAAGTAAAAATTGGTTTCAGGAATAAGGCATTTGACAAATTTGTGTATATCTCTCAGGTGATATGTTTAGATATGTGTAAATTCATTAAAATTACTTGCAACATCAGGAAGAAATGCTTATCTGATTGACTTTATCCCACTGAAAACAACTCAAATTTGTGCATTTATTGAACTGATTTCCACCATTTTTTTTTAAAAATTAAAATAAATGAAAAAACTGGAATGAAATTCAAATTTCAATACTGCCCTGTTCTAGCCACTGAGTGAATTGTTGATAGTCTGTAGACCATGGTGTTGAACATATGGACAGTGTATCAAAGAGTGAAAGTGGCCGAGTGGGTAGATAACCAGGGACATGCTGGAAATCATTGACTTTTGCAGTGCAGATTCAGAAACTTTCACAGGATGAGACATCTCTGGAAAGTTTCCGAATTTAGGCAGCTCAAGTTACTATTTCCTCTGCAAGAAATGAATTAAATTTTGTATGAATAACATAATGAGCGGAACCATAAGCCCACAAATTTCATTTGTAAATCCAAATATAAGAATACATTTGGTTCATATTAGCAACAGGGACGGATCCAGGAATTTTGGGAGGAAACCTATTTTTCATTTGAGGATGTCCCCAAATAAATTGAGATTTCAAAGTTGAATGATATTTTCCTGCAGTAATTTGGGGACATTTGGGCCTCAGAATTTGGGGACCCATACCTATAACAGGTATCTAATCAGCTCTGGATCCATCCCTGAGCAATTATTTTTTTAAATCGATGAGGGAGGGAGGGAGGCATTTATTTTTATTTTTTATTGTTTGTGTTTGATAACTGGTTGAGTGATAAATTATGTTTGGTCAGAAAAATATGTTCACATGTTCTTGCCTTGCTTTCGGCACTCTCCTATAAATTGTAACAAGGCAAATTGATGCAGGCAAAATAATTTCACTTCACAGATATTACAGAGTACACCTGTAGAATATGAAGCCTTTGATATGCACTATGCAGAACCTGCACATCGAAAAAAAGTGCAAATTTGAACTTACAGCACACAAACAGTTAACTCTTTCAACACAAGAGACAGCTTTTCCTGTCCAGCAACACGATACATCATAATTTCTTTAAGTAGGATGGCTACTAAGTGAACATGTGTGGTAGAACAATTAATATTTTCAAAGTGCAGCCTGAAGGCTGCACGTTGAAAATATCAATTTCTCTACCCCCAAATAATGGGTATGGACTCTTCTAATTTCTGCCATTTAACTGGAATGGAAGATACCACCACTGTTCAACGGGTTAATAAAGACATAGGAAATACATTTGTGTTCAGTTTCTGGGTAGGCTCCTTTTTCAAAAAATAAATACCTTCCACATTCTGCAGAACAGAGCAAATGGTGTTCACAAAATAAATGTAATAGACAATGTATTTCAATCATGCTTTGTCCTAAACATTTGCAAATAAATATACATAATTCAAAAAGGAAAAAATTTGAAGTCTCACGATTTCATACTAATTTTGAAAGCCATTAGGCCAAATAAAAAAATGAATTGATTCTCAGGCAATTTTTTTTTCAAATCAGTGAGGGAGGGAGGATTTTATTTTATTTTATTTTTTCGTGTAAAGGGTTGAGTATACTCAGTAAATCTTTTTGCTGTCTTTCCACTTGAAAAAAAGAAAAGGTTGTATTTTAGTGTAATTATAGTATACCTTTTATAACTAACTGCCACAACAACAGCTAAAAGGATTTAAATTTTATTTTTCTTTTTAATGGTATAGATCTGGCAAACATCATGATCCATTAGAATAGGCCCCAGTAACCAATGCTTGGGGTAGGAGTCCTTTAAAATGGGAAACATGGCTCTAAATGATTGGTTAAACTTGAGTTTATATCGGTGTTGCGGCCATTATTAGCCATTGTGCAGAAATATATGACCTTTACCACCAGCAAATAAATAAATAATTAAATCATGATCCAGTATATCAGAATTTGCCTTGTTACAGTTTGGGAGAGTGCCTCTGGGCACTCTCCCATAAACTGCAACAAGAAAAAACAATTTGCTGCAAACACAGCTAAATAATTATATGTCGAGAAATGTGAAAAAATGATCATTCCAAGTTTTCACAAATTCTTAAAAAAAACATGACATAATAAAAATGTCTAATGAGGAGGTTGAAATCCAACAAGGGAGGGACTGAGAATCAAAACATTTTTTTGTTTAGCCTTACCATCCAATATAAATGTTCAACGAGAGTGTTCAATTTTGACTGGTAGAGTGCTGAATTATTTTTCAAAGGCAATTTGTAGCATGAGTATTTATTTTTAAAGATACCATACTACCAACAGCGGAAGTCTTAAGTTTAGCAAGATATTCTTCATAAATAATTATTTTATTGCCATTTATTGTAGAGTGCCTATTGGCACTCTCCAAATAAATTGTAACAAAACAATTTCATGTGAAATAAAAAAAACTTCTGCTACTGAACAAATGACAAGCTAATGAATGCAGTGTGAAGCCACTAAAATGACTTTCAGCACTTTTCCGTAGAGCCATGATTGTGGCTTTCAGCACTTAAACAGTTAATGAGGGAGGTGTCTGAGAACAAAACCTTTTTTTGCACAGATACCTGGTGGTGTTTATTTCAATGCACAACTTGTGTTTCTCATCCTAGGATACCCAAAGCCTCCTGAACCTTCATGCCTAAGGTTACAACCCCCAGCTTCTGCCCTTTCCCCATCCTGATTAGTACGTTCTAATGGAATAGATCTCTGTTGGGATGCATGTTGAGTAAATGTTGCTTGTTGAACAGTGTTTTTGATTGTTAAAACTTTTTTTGTTTTTGTAATTTAAGATTGTTGTTTTTGATAGATGATAATTATGTATAATTCTTTCCTTTCCAAAAGGTCCTAGTGAAAGTGCAGGTGCATTGCCTGCGATAAATAACGGAAAGGATAGAAAAATGGATAAATAACTGGTTGAGTGCCAGAAGCCACTCTCAGGGCCAGGCCTGAAAATAAGCAGTCTGACATTTGCAGAATGAGGTCTCCAGAGGGTGAATTTGATGATGCTATCCGATACAGTGGGCCAGTTTATCCTCTGGGTACCTCTTTCTGTTTAGTTGTGAGACCCTGATTCAAATTGAGGTTCAAAGAGGGTAAATTTAGTGATGCTACCCTGCTAGGCAGGGTGGCATCACTAAATTCACCCTCTGGGAACCTCATTTTGCAGATGACAGTCTGCTTATTTTCTGGCTTGTTCAGGGCTTTCAAAATATGAGAGTACCTGAGCAAAAGCAACATTTTCCTTGCTTATGTTTCCAATTTAGTCAAATGCCAATAATATTTTGTTTATATAAGTTTGTTCTATTACAAATTATTGGAGAGTGCCTGTGGGCACTCTCCAATAATTTGTAATAAAACAAATTTTGATTAAACTTAGATCAACAAAAATAATCTATCCCTCAACCAGTTAATGACTTGTGAAGTTGATCATGGTTAACTGTAGATGACTTGCGAGGCCGATCCTGGAATAATTCAGTATTATTTATTTATTTATTTATTTATTTATTTATTTATTTATTTATTTATTTTTATTTATTTATTTATTTATTTATTTATTTATTTATTTATTTATTGGTGTTCAAGGTCACATATTTCTGTGCTATGGTTAATCATGACCACGACAGTTTTACGGGTGGCGGAAGCCAGAGTATCTGGAGAGAACCACCGAGCAATGGCTAGCAACTGTCAGCTCCACAACATACTAACTCCACACAAGCAGGGTTAGCATTTGTTGAAGACAAGTGCACCATCAACATGCAGTATGCCTTAGTACACAATGCCACTGTGCCCCCACATGGGCAATAATTCAGTAAATAAACTCAATGAAGATGAATAATCAGAACTTGACACCATATTTATAATGAAACCGGCATCACAGGCACTATATTTAAACACCCTGTATATAGATATAGTGGTACGGTAGCACTGAGTGCTAAGGCGTACTGCATGTCAATGATGCACTTGTCTTCAACCCATGCTAACTCTGTTTGTGTGGAGGTAGTATGTTGGGGAGTCTGAACAGTTGCTTCCCACAGCTCAGTGGTACTCCGGCTTCTTATACCTGTAAAAGTGTGCAACATGGTGACCCTGGCTGTTGAAAGTGTCATTAAATAAATAAATATATTGTGGAAAAACCATCTTGAAAATGGCTCTTCTCAGATGAATTAAGGCTGGCCATTTAACCCTTTACCCAACGTAACAGCCAAAACCAGTCAGCGCTATTCACAAGCATCACCAATTAATTTTCATTATTTGTGTCAAAAACATAGGTTATGACTCCTCATTGGAACGAGCTCGATGAGCTCGTTCCAATGGGGTCATAACCTATGTTTTTGAGACAAATATTGAAAAAATTAGTTGTTCATGAATTTTGTTTGCAAGTGTTGTCTGCTTTTCATGTTAGGTAAAGGGTTAAGGCTAACCATTATGGCTCTACTGACATTTTGAGAATGGCAGACCTGGTAAATAATAAAATAATAATAAATAATAAAATCTGGAATTTTGATTTTGTGACCATCACTTGGAAAAAAAGATTGCACATTATTCCATTTATTTATTGGTGTTTAAGGTCACATACTTATGCACAATGGCTAATCATGAACGTGACAATTTTTACAGATGGAGGAAGCCAGAGGACCCAGAGAGAACCACCAAGCAATGACGAGCAGCTGCCTGCTCGCAAATATCGTTAACTCCACACTGCAGCACAGGCAGGGTTAGATTGGTTGAAGACATGTACACCATCGACGTGCAGTATACGGTATCATCGTGCCCCCATGTGGACAATTGGGGTTAGGTGCCTTGCCCAAGGACACAACGCGGGAGTCCGAATCGATCGCTCAGACAGTCACCCATCCGAGGACTAACCGGGCTCGACGTTGCTTAACTTTGGTGATCTGACGAGAACCGGTTACCGCAATGCCACCCCGACTGCACATTAGGGAAGGGATTTATATACCAACATAGACAATTCTGGAACATTTTGAAAAGGCAGTGTAACGTAATATACTCATTTTCTTATTGGGTGACATTTAACCTGCTAAGCATTTTCTTTCATTTTTAATAAAAAGAAGTCTTGGCTTCTGTGATGCAGCTATGACTTGTTTTTAGCTCACCTAACTGAAAGTCAGGGTGAGCTATTCTGATCACTTTTCGTCTGTCGTCCGTCGTGAAGGTGGTGTTTGGGCTTTTTCTCCCAAACCACTGGCCACATTTTAATGAAATTTCACATGAGTAGTGGTTATATAGGGGCATTTCGATATTTTTCTTCAAATTGGGTTTCTGCTCATATTGAGGAGGGGTGGCCCAAAATGCCCCAATTTTTTTTTTAAATCTTCTTGTGAACCAGCTATAGCAGAGACTTGATATGTAGTAAACAGCTTCCATTTGAGGTGTAGACTCAAATTTGTTGAAGAGAAGTTCTAGGGGCAATATTTGTTGTCATGGGAGGGGCAAGAATTTTTGCTCTGCCCAAAATTTCAATTTTCCAGACTGAGAGGCTGATTTGATCCAAATTTGATATGAAATATTAGTGCATCATAAGTACTTGATTTATGCACAAAAAAAAAAAATTTGAAAATGCCTGTGGGAACCACAGGAGCTAAAAATAGAAAAAATTTAAAACGCTCATATCTCCAAAACTACACAAAATTGGTTTGAAGCTTCCTTAGGACCTACAGAATGGAGTGGTCCGAAAATGTTGCTATTGGTTTTATCATAGGGTACATTTTCAGGACTTTGAAAAAATGCGGAGTCAGCATTTTTTAACACTGGGTAATGGGGAAAACATTTAAGACTCTTCTTCTCCCAAATCACTGCTCTAAAAGTTTTCAAATTTCACATATAATATCTTTGGAAGATTGTTTCACATGTTTGTTGAAAGCTAATCCCTGGGTTCACATTTGGGCTTTCTATGGGATCCCAAATGTTTAAATTAGTGCAGTATGAGGAATATTCTTTAAAAATCATCTTCTTCAAATCCACCAATCAGAATCTTTTGATATTTGATATGCAGCTTCCTATTTTTATATAACATTGTTTGGTGGCATTTTATTGGAGAGTGCCTATTTGCCCTCCAATAAATTGTAACAAAACAATTATATTTGAACAAAATCTTGCTAAACTGAGGCTACTTATGCTGGTAGCATGGTATCTTTGACATAAAAATAAAATACCCATGTTTCAAATCACCCTTGAAAAATAATTTAGCACTCAACCAGTTAATTTTAAAAACAACCTACAGCTGAATTTGGAGGGATATCCAGGCCTGGCATTTTCAGGAGAGCGATTTATTCGCTCACCTTAAAAAAATTAAGGAGGGCAAAAACTAGCCTCCTGGCCTTAGAAAATACTGATTACCATAACCGCCTATGCTTGAAACCCTCATCTTTTAAGATCTCTGCTACTTGTATGTTAGTGGTCTCTGTAAGACGGCCACACTGCCCCTCCCACATCTAAAGGCCTTGCCAAGGCCCAGAGGTGTGGAAGGAGCAATGTAGCTGTCTCACAGAGACTACTTTTTAGCAGCACCAAATAAAATATATAAATCCCACTTGGCAGAATTCATTAACAGTAAAATTTCATTTTTCAATTTTAGCTTTTGTGAGCTTGAGGGGAGCTAAATGCTCACATATGCCTTGCGAGGGGAGCGAGTTTTAGCCCTCCTGCATTTTTAAGAATGCCAGGCCTGGATATCAACAAAATAGTAAACAAAAATATGAACCCAAGAGACAATTTTTTTCTGACCAGGGTTGTTACACTTTATAATTTCATTACCGTAAGTAGGATGGCTGCTGAGTGAATGTTTGGGGTAGACAAATCAATATTTTCAACATGCAGCCCTGAGGCTGCACGTTGAAAATATTAAATGGTCTATCCCCAAATAATGAATATGGACTCTTCCAATTGCTACCATTGAACTAACATAGAAGATACCACCAGGGTTCAAAGCATTAACTGGTAAAGTGCTGAGTTTTTTCTGACAACAAATCAAAGCTCATCATATACTGCTCTATTACATTTAATTGGATAATGCCTTATAGGCACTATCCAATTAAATGTCAGAGAGCAAGGTATTGTATAAAAAATCTGATTCATATCGGGGACAATAAAGGCTTCCTCAGGCAGAATGTAGCTACAGACAGTTATTGCCTGTCACTTTTAGTGAAGCCCAAAATAGGGCTTCCAGCACTCTACCAGTTAAGTGAACATCTATTTGTTTTGGCCATTTACCACTTAAATACATTAAAAATCAGGGGCGTCATGCTAGGGAAAAATCTTAGGAGGGCCTGAATCAGTAACAACATCTAAGCAGAGTGCCACCATCGGTTGGCGCATAGTGTGCCCAAAAATTTTGGCAAAAAATGCCTCCCAGATTGCTGGAAATGGCATTTCCCAGGCCTTCACCAAAAATATTAGGGGAGGCCCGGGCCCCCCGTGCACCGTTGGCATGACACCACTGTTAAAAATATATGTAAACAGTTTTGAACATGACAAGATTTCATTGTATTTTTTTGTTTCACTGTGAAGAAATGTCAAAAGCTAAACCTCCTCACTGCTAAAGAATCAATACAGTTTTGATCCAAATACACAATGTTTTAATGAAATTTTCTTTCGGTCAGACATGCAGATAGAGGGATAAAGGGAATATGGAACCTGAAAAGAAAGGAAAAAAATGTATCCTCAAAGTAACTGTTGAATTAAACTTCAGTTATGAGTTCCAAGTTACCTTTGGAAAAATAAAAAAACAATAATTAAAAAATGAATGTCAACCCATTTTTCATAATTGGTACATAGTTGGATAATTAGATGGTTGTTATACCACATTTTGTTCTCCACTGGTACCAAGGGAAGTGAAGCTGTGCTTGTTTACTTTGGTAAAGAAGCTTAGTTTTATTGGTAAATTACGACTTGGTAACCAATGTCCACATTGGAAGTCCTCTGAAATGGGCAAAATTGGTAAATGGGCAACATTTGTATAAACGATTGGCTGAATTTTACTTTATATCCATTTTGTGCTCATGATCAGCCGTTGTGCAGAAATATGTGACCTTAACTCTTTGCCCAATGCAGACGATATCAAAATTTATTATTTTAAATATAATTTTTTTTAATTTTTCAAAAAAATTCAACAAAACCATATCACGTGACCCTCATTGGAACGAGCTCGATGAGCTCGTTCCAAAGAGGGGTCCATGATATGGTATTGTCGAAATTTTTTGAAAAATAATATTTTTTCAGCTGGTGAATTTGCACATTACGCGGGCGGATGTGGCCGATTCGTTGGGTAAATGGTTAAAAAAATATTCAGGTCAGATATTGAATCAGTTTGCTGATATGTAAATTTTGAATTGGGTAACTTGAGTTTTTTTCATGACGGTTGATTGCATATATATGTCTATGTACATGTATATATATCAGTGGAATTATGCCACAGAAATGTAAGATTAGTTGCTTGTTGCATTTTTGGTTCCATCCAATTATCGACAAGTCAGTCCTACAACTTATTGTTGGGAGCGTTTTGGCATTATGGTAAGCGGTTCTTGTCAGATCACTGAAGCCAAGCAACGTCAATCTCGGTTAGTCCTTGGATGAGAGATCGTCTGAGTGATCAATTCGGACTCCCGCATTGTGTACTTGGACAAGACACTTAACTCCGATTGTCCACATGGGGGCCCGATGACGCCATGTACTAAGGTGTACTGCACGCCGATGGTGCGCATGTCTTCAACCAATCTAACTCCTGTAGGGTGGAGTTATGATGTTGGGGAGCTTGTAGCTGCTTGTTGTTGCTCGGTGGTTCTCTCCGGGTACCCCAGCTTCCTCCACCCATATGTCACCGACACAATATGCCTTGGCTATTAAAGTGTTGTTAACCCTAAATAAATAACAAGTTATTGTTACAGCAGTCCTTATAAAGTGGAGCATGTGAACAAACCTGGAAATAAGCAGACTGTCATCTGCATAATGAGGACCCCAGAGGGTGAATTTGGTGATGCTGCCCTGCTGTGCTCAATTCAACCTATGTGAACCTCAATCTGAATCCAGGTCTCAAGCTTAATAAGCAAGAGGTACCCAGAGGATAAATTGGCACACTGCATGGGATAGCATCAGCAAATTCACCCTCAGGGGACTTCATTCTGCAAATGACAGATTGCTTATTTTCAGGCTTGCACGTGAATATGGATATGGTAATTAGGTAATGTAGTAAAATGGCAAGTGATTTCACGAAAAATGTTTTCCGCACTCTCATCTTCATGATTATTCGTTTATTTATCTTCTTACATCTATAGAATGAGCATTGCCCATATAAGGAATTATTTGAACCAAAACAATTCACATTGCTCAGGTAAATTTTCTGTGACATTACACCATAGATTATATGAGTTGATTACTTTCCAAAGTGTGATTTACTGGGATTTCTGGGTTTGATTATAAACGATAACTTCACAAGTGAATTATGCAATCAACAATTGTGTCATGTATCCATGTGTGCAAATGAAGACACTTTGCCGTGAGTGTAATGGAGACTTCATTGTTTTTTGTTTTTTTAACCCTTTACGTAACATGAAAAGCAGACGACACTTGCAAAAAAATTCTTGAATAGCTATTATTTTAAATTTTTTTGTCTCAAAAACATAGGTTATGCTCTGATGAGCTCATTCCAATGAGGTGTCATAACCTGTGTTTTAGAGAAAATTAATTGGCGATTTTTGAGAATAGCTCTGGCCGTTAACATTAGATAAAGGGTTAAATAATATAATTATCATTAATAATGAAAAGTAATAAACAGAGTAAACGCTTGACTGGACTGGTTGCGTGAAACAATTCATTCGAGGCGAGGGACTATATTGTAAAACACTTGTGCGCATTCGCACACTCGTGTTTGTACAACGTACCTCACCTCTCATGAATTATTTCATGTAACCAGTCCAGTCAAGCAATTACTCTCTATTTCCAGCTTTTAGAAATGATCTATTAATGATATTACTTGCATGAATTTGAGAATGTTGCAAGGTTAACAGTATTTTTGTCAAAGTTCACCGTTTTATTTTCATAGAATATCTCTCAACTTCAGTCAGCGAACATTAAATATCTTGTACAGTATTTTGGCGGTAAAACCCTGTGCAGCCTTTTTTTCATACTCTCTTTATGATTCGATTTGGATTTGATGTCTATGCCAACATCAGACCCTGATTCGATTCAAGGATAGAACTTTCCATTTGCAGGGCCTTAATACAAGCTGAAAAGGACCTCCTTTAACTCCATAAAATGTACACATAGCATGTTATTGATCATAAATTTACCAGCACCAAATCATTTACCATACCTTGAGTAGAAATTGATATATTAACTGATATATTAACTGTTTTTGTCACAATTTATCCTATAATGGGACCAACATCTCTGTATATCTTTTCTTTTCATGGATTGAAATTTTGATTGAAATTACTGAGGTGTTTTTTTTTAGTAACCTAGTGAATTTCCAAGTGTAATTTGCCACTAAACAAAAGATTTTCTTGTGGTTGTGTTGTTCAACTTTAAGACTTGGCATAGGAAGAGCCATTTTTCCTAATTATTATATATTTTTAATAGATCTTGTCAGCAAATTTAAAAATGGTGGTCAAAAACAGTGAGGAAGCTATTTTTGTTAACTCTTTGAACTCATAAGACCGATTTTTCAGTCCAAGGCATAATTTTATCCCATTTTTGTCTTATTATAAGAGATCTATACACAGGGCATTGATAATAAAATAATAACTGCAGTTTGCAGCCAAAAGGCTGCAGACTGTAGTTATTATTTTATCCTCCCTGTATATTGATATTGGACTGACCCATCTCACTGTAAGTGTACACAAAGGCGATACCATTCCAGGAAACAAGGGTTCAAAGGGTTAAATACTAGCATGTGATGATCAACAATTAAAGTTTATAAGTGTTAACCTCTGTAGAAAGATTAGATGAATTAGGCACAGAAAATAATGGAAGTGAAGAAAGTTCAAAGATTTAGAGTCAAAATAAATGAGGAAGTTGGGGGCGCGGTGGCTCAGTAGGTAGAGGTGCAGGCTGCAAGCCGAGAGGTCCTCGGTTCGAATCCCACCTGCCGCAGCTGCGTTGTGTCCTTGGGCAAGACACTTCACCCCCATTGCCCACGTGGGGGCACGGTGACGTTGTGTACTAAGGCGTAGTGCACGTCGATGGTGCACTGTCTTCAACCAATGCTAACCCTGCTTGTGTAATTTAGGCTCCTATGCAAACTATCATAGAGTCAGCGCTCACCGATTTTTCGGTCCAAGGGATAATTTCGTCCCATTTTTGTCTTATTATAGGAGGGCTATACATGGGCCATTGATATTAAAATAATAACTGCAGTCTGCAGCCAAAAGGCTGCAGACTGTAGTTATTATTTTATCCTCCCTGTATATTGATATTGGACTGACCCATCTCACTGTAAGTGTACACAAAGGCGATACCATTCCAGGAAACAAGGGTTCAAAGGGTTAAGGCCAATGATAGTTTAACATGTGTAAAACTTATTACACCACTCCGCTAGATTAACAACCAATGAACAATCATAACTAGTGACCGAGGACTGAAGAACGCACCAACAATAATGGTCAACAGTGATCTTGTGTTAATTATATTTATTATTTATATATACCGACACTGGAGGTATTTTAATTGTCACTGTCAATCATTTTGTTTTTATCACAAAAATCACAGTCTGATTTCGACTAATTGGCACTTTAGAAAAGTTTGTTTTCATTTCAAAGCGTCCAAAAGCAGGTAGAATTGTAAAAGCACCAATAAATGTCAGAGGTTATAAATTAATAATCTTTTTGACAATTAGTGAGATGGTGTATTACACCTCTTGCGTTGCCTCAGTATTTGTCTTCTTTTGTAAACTAATGAATGCTGATAGGAAAATTTAATAAAAACATGACATTATTTGCAAACACAACAGATGATGAAATTTCAGAGAGAAAAAGGCTTGCGTAATAAATATGTTACAGGATGTTTATTTGGTAGATATGGTTCCACATCAAGTTCAGCGAGAATAATATTTGGCATGTCTATATTCTCACTTTGGCTCATATGACACCGTTTCTGCCAAATAAACAACCCATAACTTATAATACTTATAATACACAACTGGATGACACAATATCTTGTAGTAATATCCTAGTGTCCATGTGTGTGTGTGCATCCGTTCGTCCATCCCAAACTTTCATAAACATCTAACTCGTCTCACACTTTCAGCTTTTACAGACATATCAAGTCAGGTCTACTCCACGGGAACCCGTGAAGTGAGGCAGTTCTTGTTTACTATGGTAAAGAAGCTCTGTTTCACTGGTAAAATAGGACCCAGTCACTAATGCTTGGGGTGCAACTGAAATAGGCAACAGGAAGTATAAACGATTGACTGACCTTGACTTTATCTCCATGTTGTGGTCACGATTAGCCATTGTGCAGAAGTATAAGTACCAATAAATAATAAATAAATAAATGAATAAGTCAGGTCTACAGTCTGTTGAGAGTGGATTGTAACTAAATCACCCATGGAGTGGAGTTATCACCCACAGTATCACTTTCAAAATTCCATACATATGGACAAAAAACACAAGCAATGTTTCAGCCAAGGACCCTCTGGGTTTAATCTTGAGGCCATTGGCAGAAACTTTGCTTGTGCTTGTTATGCTTTGCAACAAAGTTGCAATTATTGCTTGGATGGATCTCCACTTTAAGGGTGATTTAGTGATAATACATTCTCCACATACTGTACAGTTAAAACTAGAAAACCTGTCACAAACTGTACGCTTATCTAAGCTTATTTGCGCGTAGGAATTGCACGTAATTGCCATATCGAATGGCATCCAAAGCACGGCAGGTTCTCCTGGTTACTCATAGGAAACACAAGCAATGTTTCTGCCAGTGGACCTCCGGGTTACCCGGAGGTCCATTGGCTGAAACATTGCTTGTGCAAAGGCCAAATGTACAGAATTTGATAGCATTACTATGGTCATAACGCATAGATTAACATGCAGATCAACGTGATATTTGTGCGCATTTCATGACAGGACTTCTACTAGTTTTAACTGTATTTACAAAAATCATCATTAGCATTTTATTTTTTGATTTTGCTTCCAAAACATAGCTCGTGACCCACCATTGGAACAAACTTATTCCATTGGTGGGAGTGGGGGAGGGCATAATCAGTATTTGAGGCAAAACTTGGCAATATAACAAAATTTGAATGATGAATAATGATGGGCAGTTTTGACTTATGTGGGATAAAGGATTAAATAATGTTTACGAGGAATCGGCAAGAATTTAATGTTTCAAAAAAAAAAACAGTTTGCTTTGAAATTGTCAAGTTAATATTTTCATGCCAGATCAAGAGATAGTGAACAGCTTTCAACCAGATTGAAATTCAGTTCTTAACTTATTAAAATGCATGTAATCTGAATTCTCATACTTTTCTGTTTATTGTCTTCTCCCTGTGTTAATCCATGAAGTGGTGAATTGTTTGAATCCTGTGGTAGATGAGTTCTACATTACTGGTACATTTGGGAGTGTGGCAACTTAGTGGTTAGGGCATTGAACTTCAAACCGAAAGGTCAATGGTTTGATCATATTATTTATTATTTATTTATTGGTGTTTAAGGTCACATACTTATGCACAATGGCTAATCGTGACCGTGACAGTTTCACGGGTGGAGGAAGCCGGAGTACCCGGAGAGAACCACCGAGCAACGACGAGCAGCTGTCAGCTCTCCAACATCGTAACACTGAACTCTGCACCGCAGCACAGGCAGGGTTAGATTGGTTGAAGACATGCGCACCATCGACGTGCAGTACGCCTCAGTACACAGCGTCATCGTGCCCCCATGTAGGCAATCGGGGTGAAGTGTCTTGCCCAAGGACACAACGCGGTTGCCGCAGGTGGAATTCGAACCGAGGACCTTTCGGCCTGCACCTCTACCAACTGAGCCACTGCGCCCCCGTTTGATCATAACCAGCAGTAATTGCGCTGTGTCAATGGGTAAGATATTTAATCCTGATTGCCTATAGAGGGAGCCCAGTGGTAGATTGTTGGACTTCTATGCTAGAGGTCTCGAGTTTGATCCCCGTCCGGGACAAGCTGCGTTGGGTCCTTGGGCAAGGCACTTTATCCTGGTTGCCTGTGTGGGGAGCTTGATGACGCCATGTTCTATGGCATACTGCGTGTCAATGCCGCACATGTGTTCAACCACTGTAACCCTGCTTGAGCGGAGCTTGAACATAGTTAGAATGTTGAGGGCCTGATGCTTGGTGGTTCTCTCGGGGTACTCCGGCTTTCTCCACCCGTAAAACTGCCACGGTCACTATTAGCCATTGTGCATAAGTATGTGACCTTAAACACCAATAAATAAATAGATTGCCCACATGGGAGCACAGTGGTGCTGTGTACTAAGGCACACTGCATGTGAATTCTGCACTTGCGTTTAACCTTTTACCTAACATAGCGGCCAAAAACAGCCAGGAAATTGACCAAAATAAGCCTACCGCTGCCTAAAATATACAAATGTCTTGATAAAACCATTAGAATATGGATATCGTTAGAACTAGCTCATCGAGCCGATTCTTTTGATATCCATAGTTGTATGGTTTTATTGAAAAATTGTGAGAATTTTTTTTCCAAAAAATTTGAAATTTAATTTATTTTTTTAAAAAACTGTGTTAGGTAAAGAGTTTCTACTGCTGATACTCTGCTTGTGCAGAGTTAGTGCATTGGGGAGTCTGAAAGTTCCTTATTGCTGCTTGGTGGTTCTGCCCAGGTACTCTGGATTCCTCCACCTGTAAAACTGTCTTGATACAGTGTGACCGTGGCTGCTGATAGTGTTGTTAACCCCCTGTTGGTAGATATTCCTGCCCAAGTCAGGATTTCTCTTGGCACTGAAATAAATGCAATTTGGGGTCATTTAATCCAATTTTTCCCCTGAAAATTGAATGTATTTTTTCACCAGTGATTTCGTGAGTTAAATGTAGATGAATGATGAATTGTCCATCAAATCTAGTCATGACTGCTTTACAGCAGCCATGACTAGAATTGAAGAAAAATATCTTGTTTGGTTAACCCTTTACCCAATGCAGACGATATCAGAATTTATTAATTTAAATATCATTTTTTAATTTTTTTCAAAAAATTTCAACAAAACCATATCATGTGACCCCTCATTGGAACGAGCTTGTTCCAAAGAGGGGGCACATGATATGGTTTTGTTGAAATTTTTCGAAAAATAATATTTTTTCAGCTGCTCGACGAGCTCGTTCCAAAGAGGGGTCACATGATATGGTTTTGTTGAAATTTTTCAAAAAATAATATTTTTTCAGCTGCTGAATCTGCATATTACGTGGGCAGATGCAGGCGATTCATTGGGGAAAGAGTTTAAGAGTTAAACCCCATTAAAACAAACGAATTGCTACAGTCAGATATTTTATTATCAGACATTTCCTCATCAAATTCTGTGTGGGAACACAAGAAGTGAAGTAGTTTTGTTTAGTGTCGTACACAAATTATGATTTGTTGGTAAAATAGGTCCTGCAACCAATTCCTGTGTGGAAGTCCTTTAACTGGTAGAGTGCTAAATTATTTTTGGTCCTCAAAATTTGTTCACATGTCTTTGCCTTGTTATAATTTAGGGGAGAGTGCCAATAGACACTCTCCCCTAAATTATAACAATGCAAAGCCTTACAGACTAAATAATTTCCTTTTTAAAGATAATATGATACATATCCACAGAATATGATGCCTTAAGTCATGGTACCTGCACTTCTGAACAAAGCCCAAATATGGGCTTCCAGCACTCTACGAGTTAAAGTGTGCAACATTAACATGCGTGATTTGCTTGACTTGGCATGAATCGTGTATTGCAGCCATAATAAAACGATAGATGCTGGAAGTGGCCTAAAACACCAATAAATAAATTTCTTAATCAAATAGCCCTGTTAACTCTTTAACCAGCACACACAATATCAAAATTTGTTATTTTAATTAATACTTTTTAAATTTTTTCAAAAAATTTCCACAAACCCATACCTTGATGAGCTTCTTTTAATGAGGGTTCAGGGGCATGGTGGCTCAGTAGGTAGAGGTGTAGGCTGCAAGCAGAGAGGTCTTTGGTTCGAATCCCACCTGCGGCAAACGTGTTGTGTCCTTGGGCAAGACACTTCACACCCATTGCCCACATAGGGGCACAGTGGCATTGTGTACTAAGGCATACTGCACGTCGATGGTGCATTTGCCTTCAACCAATACTAACTCTTCTTGTGTGGAGTTAGTATGTTGGGGAAGTGACAGTTGCTCGCCATTGCTCGGTGGTTCTCTCCGGGTAATCCGGCTTCCTCTACCCGTAAAACTGTCGCAGTCATGATTAGCCATTGTGCATAAATATGTGACCTTAAACACAAATAAATAAATAATAGATTTAATGAGGGTTCACATGATAAAGTTTTGTTGAAATTTTTACAACCAATTCATCAGGTAAAGGGTTAATTTAACCCTTTACCTAACATGAAAAGCAGATGACACTTGCAAAAAAAATTCTTGAATAACTAATTTTTTTCATTTTTTGTCTCAAAAACATAGGTTATGACCCCTCTTTGGAACGAGCTTGATGAGCTCGTTCCAAAGAGGGGTCATAACCTATGTTTTTGAGACAAAAAATGAAAAAATAATGAAAATTAATTGGCGATTTTTGTGAATAGCGCTGGCCGGTTTTGGCCGTTACGTTGGGTAAAGGGTTAACTTAATATAACTTTAAACATCAAACCATATACAATACCTTCAGTACAAATGTGACCTGTAATTACATATAAATTATAGATGGCTCATATGGGTCATGGAATCCTGGAAAATGAAAATATTTTTGGCAGGCATGGAAGTTTTGGAAAATGGTGGTGTTTTTTGCTTTCGTTTGGAAAAGTCATGAAAAATCGACCTGATGACAATTTAGTAATTTGCAAAAAATTGAATAGCAGTTTACGAACTTGGATAAATTTTGATTAGCATTTCCTGTCATTTATATGTTTTTGTCATGTGAAATTGTTTATATCTATATTTGAAAACTGACTCGAATATCGTTTTGCAATTCCAGTTAAATCAAGCCCTGAGTATGTCATTTCCCTGAATAATTGTGAACAAAAATCCCCCCAAAAAGAGTGTGGTGGTCAATTGGTCATACTGAAGGAAAGGTCATGGAAATCTGGAAGAAAGTTTTGGAAGAGACATGACATTTAATTCTCACAAAAGTGTATGAACCCTGCAATAGAGTATACTATTGTTAATTGAATAAAAACATTGGTTTAAACGATTGAGTAAACTTGACTTGATTTCGATGTCATCACAATTAGCCACTGTGCAGAAATGTGTGACCTTCAACATCAATAAATAAATAAATAAATTGAATAAAAAATCTTGAGACCTTTCAAAGAAATACTCTGACAGCCACTGAATTTCCCTTGTTTATAGGCATATCCCACTCTCATACATCAAATATAAGTTTTTGATCTTTTTTGTCATTTTCTGAATTCTAGTGATAAACAGAACATTTATTTTATGATATCTTGTTTGAGAGAGCTCAGTGATCTTTGTCAAACAAGATATCATAGACTAAATGCTCAGTGGGGAGCATCGTGGCTCAGTGGTTACGGCATTGGGCTTCAAACTGAAAGGTTCAAGGTTTGATCCCTGCCAGGGGTAAATGCATTATGTTTTGGGGCAGGCACTTAGTCTTGATTGCTGATGTGGGTGCTCAGTGGCACTGTGTACTAAGGCATGCTGAGCACAGGGGCGGTGGAACGATTTTCTGAGTGGACGGGGTGGGGGCTGGATCATGCGATGGATGGTTGTCGGAATGAAAAGTTTAAATTCCAGGGTCCCAAAACCCTCATTTCCATGCATCTGAGTAGATATTTTGAGATTTTTGAAGAGATGTATTTGAAAGATTTCACACTTTGAGAGCCGTTAAAAAACATCGGTAAAGCATACAGGTGAGGTCTATTTATCAGCTTTGGTCGTAACGACCAAAGCTGATAAATAGACCTCACCTGTATACTTTACCAGACGTTTACAGCAATTTTACTGTCTGTGGAATATCTTGTCTGGGGTTGGATTTGGTACTTGTATGTCTGTAAGATTACTTCAATTAACCAATTTTTTAACAGACTGTATACATTTTAGCGTTTGCTGCCACTTACTGCAAAAATTTTCCGACATTCATCGAAACTGAACCATTACGAGAGAAACATAGTTGGTGAAAATATGGGGGAGGCTCTGGACCCACCTTTTGTTTCACCAGTCATTGGTTGTGTTAAAATATATGCGTACTAAAAAAACATGGCCCGGCATAAAAGTGGAGGGGCTGAACCTTTAACCCTTTACCTAACACAGCTTTTTTAAAAAAATAAATTAAATTTCACTTTATTTGAGAAAAATTCTCACAATTTTTTAATAATACCATACAAATATGGATACCATTAGAACCGGCTTGATGAGCCGGTTCTAATGATAACCATATTTGTATGGTTTTATCAAGTCATTTTAAAAACTTTTAGGCTGTTGTTGGCTTATGTTGATAAATTTCATGGCAATTTTTGGCTGCTATGTTTGTTAATGGGCTATAGAGGCCTAAGGTCAGCAACTATGAATGATAACTGATTTGATGTTGTACTTCATTTGCAGTTGCAATAAAGTCATTGAATCTGGAAGTGTCTTTGAAACTCGGTAAATAAATAAATTGATTATTCGCTGCAACATGAATATGTATTTAAATGGCATAAAGGCTGGGGTTTTTTTTACATGATTTCATAACTGACTGTTACTCACAATCGTTTGCTTTGTATAGAGCATTTGCTTGGAGGGCAAACTTTTTAAAGATTTAGATCATGGGGTGAGTAGCCAAAATGGTTTTATATTCTGGAAACAATAGAATTAGTTCCAGTATTTTTAATATTTTTTTCCATGATTGTTATAACTAAAGACCCATTCATTTTATATGTGTTGTGTCAGTGGGGGGGTTTCTTCAGTCCTTTCCAGTGTTTAGTGCAATATCTTTTTTAAATCTTCTGTATTATAGGAAAAACATCCTTATCGTATATGTACAATACAACTACTTGCATAAAAATAAAGTTTATATGGAAATTATTGTTTATATCATAACTGGTACCCTCATTTTAGCTCACCTCACTGAAAGTCAGGGTGAGCTTTAGTGATAACTCTCCAGTCGTCATCAGTCATCACATGGCATTCACAACTTCTCCAAAAAGTTGCTACTCCCCTTGTGGCTGGGTTAAATGCCCAAAAAGTCTAAAAATCTTTAAAAATCTTCTCATTAACTACCAGGGAGAATGTTTTGATATTTGAAATGAAACTTCCATTGGTTGTGGAGATTTAAATTTGTTCAAGGCAAGTTGGTAGGTCAATATTTGGGCTCTCTGAAGTGGTGTTCAACCGATTACCAAAAGTGGTTGCTGACCGATTATCGGTAATTTGAGCTCACAATCAACCGGTTCTAATGCCGATTCCAATTGTAATACTGTGCACTACCAGACAAGTCGAAGCACAAAATAACTACATTAAGTGTTAAACTTTGTTGACTGTGGCCGCAGTAAAATTACCTCTCAGAGCCACATTTACCACCCAAGTGCGTGCGACTTAATTTTACTGTCACCTGAGTCAATGGAGTACAACCTTCACTTTTCCGGTATGAACTGACGATTGCTGCAAGTACACTCAGTTGTAAGCTTTACATGTCGTTTAACTTGTATATCCCATAAAGGGACCTCATGAGAGATTAAGAATGCACATTGTGGTTGTTTTTCAACTTTATTGAATGGTATCATTGACATCATTTTACATTAACAATTGAACAATTGCAGATGATAATAAAATGCGGTTAATGAATCATCACAAAAGTCTTGGCAACAATCGGTTGAACTGACGTTCCAGGAGCCACTGCCATTGCCATCCGATTGCCCACAATCGGCCAATTGTGGTGGCTGGTTCCGATCATCGGTTGAACACTACTCTGTAGTAGCATGCCCTTTTTGGGCTCCACCCAAAATTTCTATTTCATGAACAGGTGTGCTAATTTGAACCAAATTTGGCATGTGGTATAATTGGGTCATAGGTACTTGACTTATGCTCTTCTTCATACCCACCAATCAGAATCTTTTGATATTTGGTATGTAACATCCTTATGGAAGTTAGATTCAAATTTGTTCCGATGAAGTTCCTGGATTTATATTTGGGCTCCCTATGAAAAGCCAAATTTTGACTTAGTGTAATATGAGAATATTCTTTAAAAATCACCTTCAGACTGACTTGTCAAAATCATTTGATGTTTGGTATAGAGCATCCTTAGGGGTCAAATTCATTTGTTCAAATCAAGTCCCTGGGTTCATTTTGGCTTTTTATGAGAGCCTGAATTTTCACTCGCAGCAATATGAGAAATGTTCTTGGAAAATTTTCTTCCTCAGATCTGCAAGTTGGAACTGTTTATATTGGTATGTAGCATCCTTAGGAGGGTTAGATTCAAATTTATATTGAGTAAAAACCCTGTGTTTCTATTTGGGCTTAACTTAGGGTAATATGATAAATATTCTTTGAAAATCTTCAGAGTCACCGGTCTGAACCCTCTGATATTTGGTGTACAAGCATTCTTAGGAGGATCAGATTTAAGTTTGTTCAAATCAAGACTCTGGTTCATATTTGGTTTCCCTATGATAGTCTGAATTTTAACCCTTTACCTAATACAAAAAGAAGATGACACTTGCAAATGAAATTCTTGAAACAGTATTTTTTTTTATTTATGTGCCAAAAACATAGTTTATGACCCCTCATTGGAACGAGATTGTTGGGATCATTCCAAAGAGGGATCACATGATATGTTTTTGTTGATTTTTTTTTCAATATTTTTTCAGCTGCAGAATTTGCATATTATGTGGGGTGATGTTGCTGATTCTTTAGGTAAAGGGTTAAGCTGGACATATATTGCAATAATTGAGTTACTTTATCCCAGAACCCTGGGAAGTGTAATTGTGCTTGTTTACTGTAATAAATGCCTGGGATGATGTCATTAGGGCTGTCACGATTATTCGATTAAAACCCTTTACCCAACACAGACGATATCAAAATTTATTATTTTAAATATCATTTTTTTAAATTTTTCAAAAAATTTCAACAAAACCATATCATGTGACCCCTCGTTGGAATGAGCTCGCCGAGTCTCGTTCCAATGAGGGTTCACAGGATATGGTTTTGTTGAATTTTTTGGAAAAATAATATTTTTTCAGCTGCTGAATTTGCATATTACGCGGGCGGATGCGGCTGATTCGTTGGGTAAAGAGTTAATCGATTGTTGATCGGTCACACCAAAATCAATTAGTATTTTCCTTTGTCGAAGAATCGGTAAATTTTACCCCGTTTTAGACGTTTAATAATTTTAAAAAATTGCATGAAAAAACTGTTGTTTCTAAAGGTAAAAGGTCAAGAACGTTGAAGTTAAATCTCAAGAATCCGTTAGAAGCATTTGTCTTTTAGGTACATTCAATGCTTTGATGTTCTGAACTATTGAACCGTCTGTGTAATATTCAAGACCGGTCGGCAGTTGCGAACTTGCAAAATTCGCAACTGATGGCTGGTCTTGATTATTACACTGCCGGTTCAAAAGTTCAGAACATCAAAACTTTGAATGTACCTGAAAGAGGATCGTCTTCGTTGTTTACTCGAGGTAGGTCAACTGACTTGAACTTCATTTTTAACGACTTCAAAGAGAGGGAAATGTGGGGCGGGGGTCATCTATGTACGATTAATTGATTATTATCGATTATTTGCGATGATTAATCAATTCCTAAATTCAAAAATCGTGACAGCCCTAGATGTCATCTGAAATGGGGAACATTCATGTAGGTGTAAACAATTGGCTAAACTTTACTTCATACTTTTGTTGCGACAGGATCTATCCATATGTGTTTGAGGTAACCTGAAACACCAATAAATAATTACGTTAGCTTATTCAAATCCAAACTGTCGGCATAGTCTTAAAGGCATTAAACCCAGACAGTAGGTGCTTAGTGTAATCTTATATACTAACCACCGACTCTTTTGTACAACCATCTGTTGAGAGTCTGCTAATGGAACTTGATACGTGGCATTAAGCAGCCCAGTTGTGGAACTTCCTAGTTCAAGAATTTTCTTCTGCAGACACTGCAACCACATACATTACGCGTATAAGGGCTGCGGAAAAGTGGGAGTTTTAATCCACTTCACTTGGAATTATATATTATTCTAAAAAAGAAGGGGATATTTGATAAAAGTGAAATATATGTCGAAATATATTTATATTTTAATCAAAAAGACAGGTGAGGCATTGCACTGTGACATTTGGTGAATGATTTCAGTGATAGTTGGGTGTCTGACACGCACACATTCCACGTACTGAGCTGTAGAAGACATGGATGGTCAGTCAGATAATTTACCACATTCAGTCTGAGACCTCAATAACTTGTAAATCCTCGGTTCGCGAGAGAAGCGCGGATCCAAAGTGGCATACTCCTCACCAAACGTCCAATATCAGCTTGACTGATGTTATTCCATTCTTCCTGCAGTGCAACCAACATCGAGTTCCTGGACATTGGTTGGGAGCTGTTGGCGTTGTCGTAGGCGCTTGCAAGCATATCCCAGACCTGGTCGATTGGTGAAAAGTCTGGACTTAGTGCTGGCCAAGACAGTGTAGTGATGTTCTGCTCCTGGAGGAACTCTGTAGCGACACGTGCCCTGTGTGCTCTTGCATTGCATCTTGGAAAATGAATCGACGACTGTGACGTCACGCAAATGGCACCACATGGGTAGTTTTGCCCTGTGACACCCACTTGGATGACATGTAATCTTGCTCTGCTTGTCATGGTTATGCTTCCCCATGGTTACGGATCGTTTCGTCCCCAAATTACAACCGGGACGTTTCGTCCCAAATATCGGAATGATTCGTCCCACTAAGTTTCTTTCGGAGTTTTGAGATGCACGTCCCAAATTATTTTTTTTGAATATCTACGATCCGTCCCAACAATTATTTTCATGTTATCGGGGCAAAAATATATACTTTGATTTATATAGATATAAATTTTTTATCATTTACTAATCATTTCCGGAAATCCAGCCCGTGAAAGTCGGCAATTTCTGGAGATAAATGGACAAAAATATCTCTAATTGTGGAGAAATATTTAGTATTCAAGCTTCCTTTACACGTTCCACTTGAACATTAATTTATTCATTGGTACTAAATGCCTGTTATTTTGGCCGACAATAAAGTGTATATCACAGGACATTACTGTGATTTACACTTTATTAACGGCCGAAATATCAGACAAAGGCACTTGGTGATATTTTTCCGCTTGACTGATCCTCCAAAATAGTTGATTTTTGTGATAATTCATTTTTAAAATAACTATACGTGTATGATCATTTATCTCACCTAATTACTTTTCGGGACGAACCGTCCTGGTTTGATAATGTATTTAGGACGAATCGTCCCGGGACGAACTGGTTCTGGGACAAAACGTCCCGGAGCCCTCCCCACACCATAACCGATCCACCACCCAAACGGTTGTGCTGCCTAACAGTTACGTCATGGTATCGTTCATTCTGCCACCACACTCTGTTTTGCCTGTCGTAAAAGTCGAGAGTGAATCTCGATTCATCGGAAAACATGACGTTGCTCCACCGAAAATTGTCCCAGCACTGTTGTGCTCCATACCAATTACACCTTGCTGCGATGTGACGTTCAGTCAAACGTGGAATTATTTGAGGTCGTCGAGCGTACAAATTCCATCTGTGTAGGCGATTTCGGATAGTCTGACCACTGACTCACACATCTGTCGCTCGGTGCAGCTGCTATCCAAATTCTGAGGTACTTTGATGGCGGTTACTTAGTGCTGTGGTTTGGGTATCACTGAACTAAATATTTGAATTTGAAATACCCGCCTTGAAATGTTGCACTCGGAAGTGATGTATCTCTAAAAATAAACAGACTTGGGAAAATAAATTGTTTCAATAAATGTTTGAAGCATTCTATTGACATCTTGCATTATTGAAGAATATTCCACATAAAAAAGATCTTGCATTATTGACGAATATTCCACATGAAAAATATGTGCATGTGACCAGTACTGGTACTTCCCTTGCTGTCAATTTTTCTCTCTTATTTGTTGCATGACCCCCTGTTTTGGGGTCAGAAAAAATTGTCTGAAGGGCTATACTTGACAAAGATATTTGAATGCCAAAATTAAAGTGATGCGATCATATTTTGTTTTGCCTGAACATTATAATGGTCGCCTATGGGGAAATATTTAGTTCTGTGATACCTATAGGAAAAATGTTTTTTGCTTCCAAACCAGATTGAATTATTATTTTGGGGGATTATTTCAACATTAAATGTTCATTGATGACC